>JAOVYW010003055.1:21675-47070 GCA_025775045.1 Hiodon tergisus | reverse complement strand
CTTCCGATCTCCCTTGGATCTCCTCCTGCAGGCGGAACCACCCCCACACCCTGGGGGGGATCCCCCCGATCCCCCCCGATCCCATACTCCTATTACACTCCCTTCCGACTGTCACCCCCATTTCTCCAACCCCTGACTTGGTCCCCCGCCTTACAACTTTCTCTTCCGCCTTCCGGGTAACGTCACCCCAGAACATGGGGTTGCCCCTCCCAACCCCCCAGGTCGCTACAATATTATACTAAGGTGGACAATAATATGTGTAATGACAGCAACAATTTCCAAAGCACTTAAAAACACATTTAATCATGCGAGTTTTTCTCGCCAACAAACGAGAGAGAATGTCCTCAGTTTGTAACTTTCTGCTTGCTGGAACATTGTAGCTACAAGCACGTGAATATGAACAAAGGCTTTGTCTAGAGTGGCGCTAATTAATGTTACCTGTATTAAGTAGAAAGGGTAGCTGTGTGGTATACAGTCTGCTTAGTCGTGATCTAGAACTGTGGTTGATTTAAAAGACTCATCGACTCTTCGGTTTCGCCTTCTCAGCGTTTATGCAATTTAGAAAGGTTAGCGTTGTTTTTAGCCGTTATATTCTTTCTTTCTACTTTTCCTCAAATAATTTGCAATTAATATAATGAGGTTGCGTTGTATTATCGTATTACATTGTGACAGAGAGACTTTAGCTAAAGCACCATGAAAAAGTGTTTGCCTTTGTCTGATTTTATGCATCGTTGCATAATACTGAAGATAACATATTCAGTGTTTTCAGATTTTCAACCAAAACCACAACAAAAAACACACAATATTTTGATACATAATCTATTTTTTTATTAAATACACTTATGTAACTCCCAATGACCCTGAACCCCTTTAGACTCACTGGTTACACCACCTTTAATAGAAATAACGGCAACCAAATGCTTCCTATAGTTATTGGTTAGTTTTGGCTAGTTAACATTTGGGGGTTTCAATGATGAAATGCAAGTCCTGCCGGAAAACCTCATTGGGGTTTAGGTTTGGATTTTTACCTGACCATTCAAAAACTTGAAAAATCTTGTTCTTCCACCATTATAACATAGACCCGCTTGTGTGTTTTAAATGGTTTTCTTGCTGCATGACCCAGCACTTCAGCTTCAGCTCACAGATGGATGGCCTGACATTCTCCTGTAGAATTCTTTACAGATACAGAGCAGAATTCATAGTTCCATCACAGACGGGAAGGCTGCCACATCCTGATGGAGTAAAGCATCCCCAAACCGTGACATTACCACCACCACGCTTGACATTATGAGATACCTGCTGCGGCATGAATTTTGTGTTTTTTGCCAGACATAACTGTCGGCCCATGTCGGCCAAAAAGTTCCACTTTTGATTAATCTGTCCATAGAACATTGATCCATAGCTCTTGAGGATCACCCAGGTACTTTTTTGGTAAACTTGAGATGTTCTTCTTAGTTAGCAGTGGTTTCCACCTGCCCCTCTGCCATTAATCCCATTTTTGGTCCAACTGTACTCTGTAGTAAGGGCCAACGTTAGTGAGATTTAAATTGGTCTGGTCTAGTTGGCTCTGATTATCCCTTTAATTTGATTGAAGTGTATTAAATCAATTATGTATGTTTTATGACCTTGAATACCAAAAAAATGTAACTATTTGTAGGAGATCTATGGTCTCCCTTTTCTCTTTGAACTTTGTTACGCAGTGCTGTAGTTTGTTGCGGTAAACAACATCTTGCCACCTAACACCAGTTTTCCGCTGTTTCTTCCCATTTAAATGTCCCTCTCCCCTCTCTGCTCTCTCTTTTCCTTTTTCTTCTCCAGGCGGACTTCAGCGAGCTGCTAGGGTTAAAAGATTATATGGGGGTTATGATGTTTATCACATTTGTGGAGGGAATAGCCCCAGTGTCAGATGATCGCGTGCGCGTAACAGAGGAGGTGTTTGATGGCGTGCAAGTGATGGTGTATGAGCCAGACCAGCGAGTCACGGATGGGGACCTGCGGAGAGCAGTCGTCTACCTGCACGGGGGAGGATGGTGTTTAGGGAGCTCCAGTAAGTATGGTTCCACTTTTCTGGATTGCGTGACTGTGAGAATGTGAATGTGTATGTGTATGTGTGTGTGTGTGTGTTTGTGTTTGTGTTTGAGAGTGTGACAGTGTGTGTCTGTGTGCATAGTTGTGTGCATAGGTATGAGAAAGAAGAAAAGAAAAAAACATCTGATTGGGAAGAATTTATTTAGAGAGTGGGTGTGTATGTGTTTGCATGTGAAATGTAATATCGAGCGGATCAGTCACAATGTTTAATAAGTGTGTGTGGTTTTGTGTGTGTTAGAGAGACTGAAAAATAACAAAATAGAGTGGTTGAATATATTTGGTTAATGGTGAGAAATAATAGTTAATCAGTGTAAATGTGATGAGAAATATCAGAGGTGTCATCAATTAAACTACTTTGTTCAATTTTGTTAGGCTTTCTGAAACAGGACAATGTGTCACACAGTATAATTGTGTTTTTGAAAATTGCAACATTATGAAAAACAATGTCAATATACCCTTCATAAGAATTAATGCAAAATGGTGGAGTTAGATTCAGGCAATAATATGTTTGCTGAAGACCATCCTGTTTTCTCATCTGTGTATGATTTCATGACATCCCTCACTGTGAAAAAAGTCACCCCCTGGCAGAACTGCCAGACTGATCATTGGTGGTGGCCTGGGTGTTGTGCCAAAGACTGTCACCATCAGAAATGTCGTCTCTGCAATAAAGAAGCACAGAGATCTTGTTGACACTTGTACGGGACACTCTGAGGGCGTCTTTTAATAATGGTTTGTTTTTGTGTCAGCTTTTCGCAGTGGTGGTCCTTGGGCACCACACCAGAGTCCAGCGAACAGAGGCAGATGTAGCATTACTCTTATTATGTGACATGTGACACCGTGTCATGCAGTAGACTGGCCCGTAGAGACCATCATGATGGCACGATAATAGGAACCACTTACGGCCCCACGTAGAAATGAGGAATTATGTTCTTGTCCTATCATTGTACTGTCTTTGAGTGTTTCTCTCTCACCCCTTGAAGGAATGGGCCCCTACGATCTTCTTGCCAGGCGGATAGTCAATGGACTCAACGCTGTCGTGGTGTCTGTGGAGTAAGAGTGTTTTTCTTTGTCTTCTTTTTCAAAAATCCAGACAGTTTACCCCCACCAAAATGTTTCAGAACACATTGCTCAGCTTATCAAGTGTCCAAAGGTGAAGATCATATTGGCTTAGTACCCCAAAACTGTAAAATTATTGGTTTTAGGTTTAAACTGCTTTGTCGTTGCGTTGTGTAAAGAGTCACATTATGATGAAGCTTGTTTTAAAAGTGCATTCATTATTTACTAACATTGATTACTTTTTTCATCATTGTATAGATTTTGATTCATTGGCGCAATCTAGGGACTTTCTATGGATTCAGTTACTCGTTGTTTCTTTTACTGTCATGTTCTAAATTACTGGCTGGAATTAGGGCCCGGAGGTCACAAACGAGATGAGCATAGAGATAGTCTATCAATCTAACTGGCTGGTTTTCATTGGAAAGCTGCCCTTTGTTAGTAAAACCCAACAAGCTGTGAATCTCACATCCTTTTTCCACTGTCTCTGTATCGCCAGTAAAAAAACAGGATTTACAATTAGAACAAACTGGAAGATATTTCCCATGTGCTCTGGGATGGCAGAGAGCTTGCTGAAGCATTGTGTGATCTCTGTGCTTTCCACCAGAGCCAGTAATAACCAAGTGACCGAAAAATTGTTGTATCAATTATATCCTTCTCTCTGATGTGTTCATTTCTCTCTGAATAATAACACCTTTTCTCATAGCAGTGCCGATCTGTCAGTTGGAGTCCAGCATTAATGCAATCTGCAGAATCTGAAGTATTAGTGCTTGTTATGTTATTTTTAATTATGTTTGTGTTTGGTAACCTCAGCCATGCATGACATGCACCTTGTATATTCAAAGATAATATTTTAAAAGGTATAATCCATTATGTGAAAAATTGTTCAGTTTGGAGTGTTTCCCCAAAGTAAGAACCTAAAAATCTTCAGTTCACCACGAACTTATTAAACAGTGACATTAGCACTCGTATTAATTTTAGTTTTGCGTCAGAAAATATATCGCGCCCGTTCTTGTGAAAGGTCTGTCAGCCTTGGATTTTATAACAACAGCAGCAGCAGCTTTGATTAAGGAACTGAATGGAGCTCCGACATCTGCATTCTGCCCCTTAGGTACCGTTTGGCTCCAGAGCACCACTTCCCGATTCCGTTCCAGGATGTCTACAGAGGGGTGAAGCATTTCCTCACGGAGCCCGTGCTGGCACACTACTCTGTGGAGCCAGGGCGCATCGCCGTGTCTGGGGACAGTGCTGGGGGAAACCTGGCTGCAGCCATTGCTCAGCAGGTCCTGCCAATGGACTTTTTCTTCCTTCTACTCTAACTTCTTCTGTCACTCTTTCTGGCTGCTTTCCCCCCTGCAACTACTCCCCCTTTTCACCCTCTTTCGGGGGCCCCTCATGTTTTTCTGTTTCCCCTTTTTCTCTTCCTGGTTATATTTGCCCATCAACCTCCTCTTCATGCTCTTGCACACTCAAATACCTTTACATCATTACTTCTCCTAATATGTTTCTTTATGCTTGCCTTAAAGGGATTCATTCATTCAAAGGGACTGCTATTTCCGTGTGGTTCAGTTTGTAATGACGGTACTTTGCATTGTCTGTCGCAGCTGCAGCAGGACCCCGAGCAGAAGGTAGATCTCAAGGCCCAGGCGCTGCTGTACCCAGTGCTCCAGGCCATTGATCTCAACACCCCTTCCTACCAGCAGAATGAGCACATGCCCATCTTGCCCAAGAAGTTGATGGTTCGCTTCTGGAGCGAGTACTTCACGAGTGACAAGACCCTGTTCCGTGCCATGATGGCCAACTCTCACAACAACCTGGAGTCCGCCAGCCTGCTGAAGTTCGTCAACTGGAGTGCCTTCCTCCCGGAGAGCTACCGCAAAGCATTCAACTACAGCGCCCCGATGGCCGAGAGCACGGACCCTTCTCAAACCATCTCAGCCCTCATTGACCCCCGTGCGTGCCCACTTCTGGTCCCAGATTCCATGCTGAGGCCACTGCCCAAGGCATACATCTTAACATGCGAGTATGACGTGCTGCGAGACGACGGGGTGATGTACGCCGTCCGCCTGCGGAAGGCCGGCGTGGATGTCACTCACCAACACTACCGCGGGGGCTTCCACGGGGCGCTTATGTTCACCGTGTGGCCGACCGACTTCGAGCTCGGATACAGGATGACTGAAAACTACATCCACTGGTTGAAGGAGAACTTGTAGGCTGCTGCTTGTTCCCGTTCCCGTGTTATCTTGCCGTCTCTGTAGGCATATGTTTTCACTTTGTTTGTATCACTCGTGTGCTGTTATGCTGTTTATTTAAGCTCCTTATATTTTGAAAGAGGGAACAACTTTGGTGTTCTTCATTTTATTTTATTACACATTCGCAATTATTTCCTGTTTTGAAATGAATGCTATACATTTTATGAAGGATCTCACCATGTTATTGTAGCCATCGTTCATCTCCAGTATCTAAGCTTTAAGGTAACAAAAGGGTTTTAGGAATTTTCTATGACAATAATATTACTGTGTATTAGAGAGTCAGATGGCGCTTGTAGATTGCAAATCACAAGAAAAGGTTTCTTTTAAGATGCGAAATGTACTCTCTCTTTGTAAAACCACCATGGCATCCGAGATTCTGTTTTTTTTTTTTTTGTTTGTTTGTTTGTTTATTTCTATAAATTATTATTTCAACTTTTTGTTTTGTGGAAGTTTTACATGAATTAACTTTGTGGAGAGGACGTTGAATGGTGGCGGGGATTCCAGCAGTGTTGAAGGATTGTTAGTTGTTCCTTCCACACACATGCCGATCATATGTAAGGTACTACTGTTTGCCTCAGGCGATTGGCAGCAGCTGACTGTGCCTGCTTTGCAGTCTGCTTTGCAGTCTGCTTCCACGCCAATGCGACGGAGGTAGACAGCATAAAGTCTAATAATACGGAATCCAATTGCTTGGCAATAGAGGTTCAGTGGCTTGTAGGGGAGCACTTAGTGACAAATTTAGTCCTATTTTTCTTTGCACTGCTAAACACGATTTAATGTTTCCAGAAGTAAGCAAATCTCAACGCTATCAGCCTTTTCACTGGGACTGCAGTAGTCATGTTGCTTTTAAATGCTGTGTCTAAGAAGTTTAATGGTTTAATGTGTACCACAACTGTTAATTGTCTCATGGTCATACCTCTATGATGTACAGATGTTTACTTTATTTTTCTTGACAAAAATGTACTTCATTTATAATGTGCACTGACAATAAAGTGACCCTACCATTGTTGGTCCTCTTCTGTGTTTTTAAATACACAGTTAATGGACGAGGGGTTAAAATCTTATTGGATTAGAAAAGTGATAGAGTGGGAAAGACTTATATGAAGTAGGGGAATTGCATATTTATTGACAGCCTAAATTATATTACTTTTGTATAAACTTTAAAAGACACCTTAAAATAAACTTTTAAAAAGACAGTGGTTGAATTGGTTGCAGTAAAATAGTTATGACCAATTTATGAGTTTATTAGATTTACCTGAGCTTGGTTTGTTTTTTTCTGGCCAAGAATGTTTATGTTGGCGTTGCGGACTATTAAAATAAATATGTTGAAGATCAGCTCTTTCTGAAGGAGGATTTATACACACAAGATATTAGTTTTCAAAACTGCCAAATCCCCCCTGGAGTCGATATATTCAGGCATTTCCTGGAGTCTCAGCCATCAGCAGGTCTGAGGGATCCAGTTGTCCCACAGTGGGGGAGAGAGTAAGAATCTCGCACAGAAATATCTTCTAAGAATGGTTCAGCTTGAGACAGAATGTCTTGTGACCCACGCCATGACGTACATCCCTCTCTCTTTTACACACACACACACACACACACACACACACACATATACACACACACACACACACACACACACACACATACACACACACACACACATATACACACACATATACACACACACACACACACATATACACACACACACACACACACACACACATATACACACACACATACACACACACATACACACACACACACACACATACACACACACACACTTCAGAGGAAGGCCCTCTGCAGCCCTCCCACTGAGCAAAGTTGATAATCCAGCTGCGAACCCATGTAGTGTTTGCCCAACATCTTAAAAGCTTGGTTGATTTCTGCAAGAGAAGTGTAGTAAGTCAAGCATTATTGAATGATTTGCCTGAAACATCCCAGATGGCCATGAGACCCATACTATTGCTTGATGGTTCGGCCACCCCCACTAAATATATTTTACACCTTGGTGTAGATGAGTTTGATTTATGTTAAGCTTTGGGTTTATTTGTGAGCACTGAATAATGAAAAAAATATATTGAATTAAATTTCACCCAAAGCAATTATATAGTTAGAACCACTCACATATCATAACAAGATGGCGATGTCAGTCATAACCCTACTGTTACAATGACATAGCATTCCATGACTGTTTCTTAGGCGAGTATGTGTGACCTGTAATATTTTAAATTTTTATCTATCACAGTATTGTGACGAAGATAATGCTATTTATTATTATTTTGGTAATCAATCAATATTTTGTAGAAAGGGGAAACGGCACGTGTAATATTACTGATAGCCGAGATATGTGTGGATGTGTGTGACAAACATTTTCTTCTCGGGGTGAATCCAATAAAACTTTTCTAAACCAGCGTTAAAAAAGGAAAAGATATGTAAAGAAATGAAGATGAGGTATGACAGGGATAACATTACATTAAACAACAAAAATGCCTTCAACATCTGGAGTTAATTTGGTTCATTTGTTGCAATTTACCATGGGTAACAATGACCACTTCTTCACAAACATTCTTGAAAATTTGTTTGATCCATTCCTAATTATTACGGATCTATCTGTTTAACTTTGAATACATACTTTGATTCCCCTGAACTTTGGTTGTAAGTGTAATAAAAATGTAAGAAAACCTGGGAGGGCAGTCAAGGGAGTCCGCCAGGAATTCATAAACACAGAAGAATTCACAACAATAGAGTTTTTGTAATCTTTAGCATCTGGATGGAGTAACGCTCAAGTTTGTAGTAACAGGTGCGAGTGTGTCTGTGCTGAGGCTCCAGCTGCTCTGGAATTTATCTAAAATAAATCAAACTGTGAGCTCCAGACTGGTCCTGTGCCATGAAGTTTATGACAACAAAAATAACCCATTTTTACATTGTTAAGAATGCCACACGTCAATATATAGAATACGTTGGTGTATGCGTGTTGCCAGCTGATCATATTAACCCTCACCAAGCCAAAATGTAAAAACAGGGTCATTACAGGGTAATTCATTCAGCAAAATAACTTTCAAAAACCATACGCGTTCTCTGTAGCCAGCTAATTTAGTCAGTGAGAACCCAAGCTTGCAAAAGGTACCACTCCTGTGAATAATTGAAACTTCTTTTTTTTATTGATATCTATGCTCTACCTTCCGCTCCCTTTCAAATGCAAAATATGAACCATCACTAATGGGTTATTTCCAAACCCAGAATCCAGAGCCTTTGTTCCGAATCTTGTGAAAGCCTGTCTGACGCCTTGCAATCATCAACCCTATAAAGCCACATAAATTCAGGGATCCGTTCTCTTTATTCCTTCAGAAGAAACAGAAATGAGGTATTCACCTACTGATGGTGAGTTCACTTTTAGTTTGGTTTATGCTTTTAGTACATCCTGGTGCTCACACACCCAAACTTAGTTTGGCTAACCTTGATTTGTGTCTTCAGCATTTGCGCCCTACTTCTGCTCTCTGCGGCGATCTTAATGTCGCCAGGTTGTTTGGATGCTCATCGACGAGTGTTGGACTCGACGCAGTGCTCCTGGCGCTTCGGATGTCACTGGTGTCGGTTGAGGTCCATTGTTCTCGACGTGGACGAAGAATTGACATTCCCGGTAGCGATTGAGCTTACTGCTCTTGACGTTGATGTCGAAGCAATGTCCTATTAATGCTACTTCAACGCTTTAATGTCAGCTTTAACGCACAGGCATCTGCTATGACATTTTCGATGTTGGCTCAGTTGTGTGTCCTCTTGACTTGGACACTTGACTTGGAAGTCTTACGTGCTGGATTACTCCCAGAATGACGTCTGAGCAGGCATTTCAGACTTACGTGGGATTTCATGACGGCCACGATGCTTGTGTGTGCGGCCTTAGGCAGGAGCATGCAGATCAGGTTTTGCAGGAAAACTTTGCTTTAAATTTCAAGTTTCAAGTTTATTCGCCATTTTCAAAAGGTTCTTGGTCCTGCTCCTCTTCGACCATTACCTAGTGGTCTAACCTAAGTCCTATATGTTATAAATAAAAGGGCACTTATTGACAGGGCCTGGTGCCATTCATTGATGAAGGGTTTGAAAGGCATGAGGAGGACCGGTCTTGGCAGCTGAAACTCTCTCTATTCACTCAGATTTTTTAGAGTTTCAATCTTCCTGGTAGCCACACCCAGCCACAGCCCTTGCAGTCTTGCATTCCATTGTATTCATACATTTTACAACCTGCATGATGGGTCTTTGCAACTTTCTGTTGGGACAAGTGTCCTGGTGCTGGCATTAACCCCCCCCCCCACAATCTGCTCTTGCTTTCCAAGGATGCTGCTTGCACTCAAAAGCAGTGCCAGGTAACAAAGATCCTTCTTAAGGTTGGAAGGTGTAATCCAACAGAGCATTCCTGCCCAATTTTGGAAGGAAGCTACAGCACTGTTCTAGGCGTATACCAGTCCCGGTTGCTCGCCTCAGGCGTGGGTGGGCTCAAGTCGGATCTGCTGAGGGAGTTTCAGGCACCAACTACAATTACCAGTCTCAAGGCCATACCCTGTCTAAGTAGAGTTTGTCCCAATGACTCAGTTTAGATGGTGTCTAGTCTCAGCAAGCTGACTAAGAAGATCACCGGCTATTCCACGTGTACAGTCCACTTCTGGTATGCTGGCCAGGGTGCATCGGTCGCCAACATCAGCAACGCTGCAGTCGGAACGACTACACACACAGCACCCTAGATTTTGGACGAGACTGTTGAGGGTGGTCTCTGGACCCAATCCTTCCACAGTCGTCTGATTGGTGAGTACGTATGCATATTTGTCAAAGTTCATTGTTATGCACAGCATGTGTTGAGCAATACCGCTGTCCTTACAACAGATTGAATTCCCAAAAATAGAAATATTAACCATCTTTTCCAGTCGCTGCAGGATGTGGCCACAGTAACTCAGACAAAAAAAGTTGAACAGAAATCTAAGTGCCTTTAAAAGATTTATGACTCACGTCAGACACTCACGATATTTGGCTGCTCAGAATTTTTGATTCTAAAGGTGAATAACCCATATCTACATCAGGAAACCAAGGTAATGATAATAACCTAACATATTCCTACGACATACTGTACTCTTTTTCTTAAGAAACCAGAGTTTTGGATAGTGGTATAAAAATGTCTGTCGCGCTCGTCTGGTTTAATCATTTTATAGTAATGTTCTACTTCACGTCAGAACTGTCAAGTCCCAATTGACAAACATAATCACTTCTGTTGGACTGCATTCACTGGGAGTTGCTGATCATCTCCTACCCTGACTAATTACAATGTCAACGTCAAGTTTGATTTGCATGGTTTAAAACATGTGGTATTTCAAACATTTGAATTAATTTGTATAAGTCATAGTTTGGTTTCTTTGAATCTTCTCATTTTACATGGGATTAAATAGAAAACTAAATGCCAAAATAAAATCCTTTGGGTTGAAGGGAGAGGCAAAAAACACACCCATTAATGGAACAGAGGGCTAGGGAGAGCTTGGCCAAATTTTAATGGTCTGGGAGCAGTCTGTTCAGCAACAAAGAACAGCATCCCATCTTTCACCTGAAAAACATCAAACTACCATAAAACGTAAGTACCTTGCCATTAAAAGTAATCTATACCCTCAGAGGCTATCAGCTACCAGGTGTTTTTTGTGTGTGTAACCAACCATTCTCCATAGTTCTGCATAGGTCAGGAGCCTTGCATACCAATGCCAACAGAGCAAACTGTAGCCACCTTCCCCATTTTGGACTATTAGCTCCCTCTGGTGGTGCTACAACCCATCACCGCTAATTCTAATTTTTGGGAAACGCAGCTCCCACTTTCCCATACAAGGGTTTACAAATAAATGGTTGAGAAGAATGATAATTTCACCTTAGTTGATTCCCATAGCCACAGCAACAACAGTGGATATACCTGATCGCAGTGCTAAGATAAGGAACCTTTCATGCTTAAAGCCATGACTCATAGCCTAACAAAAATATTTTTCAACAAATTATATAGACTATTTAGGGCTTGAGTTGTTGTTTACTCAAACTCTGAATATCTGGAAAGTGGATGGGAACTGGTCATGTGTTTTTCTAGGAGAATATTTTTGAAAGCAAAATGGATGGTTTGTAGCAAGTTGGGGTGTGCCTGGTTTGGGAGCAGCTAGACACATGGAAAAGGTTAGATTATTCTATTATTATCTTTTGTTCACCATAATTATATATGAAAAAAGACAACTCAAAAACATTTTCAGGTAAAGCAAAATAAATATAAATTCCTTTCAGAAAGAAAAATAAACTACAAGAATAGCAACCCCACAGGCTTTTTGATTAAAATCCTTTCTCCACATTTTAGACAGCCCTTATCTCAACTAAACCTAAACTAAACTCTAAGGTGCACAAACAAGGTTCTGCCTATGGCTGGGCCCCTACAGTTTAGATATGCCGCCCCAGCCCAGGGCAGGTCATACAGGAATCAAACTGAGACTCGTGTCTACTGTTATGGCATAATCATAATTTCCAGAATAAAACAATCTTGAAAGCCTAATGATAAAAACATTTTAATATTTTTAATTACATAGGTTTGATTGCACTGTGTTCGTGAAGGGTTGCTGCAAGTCTTTGCATGCTGTGACCTAATAAGTAATTGATACATTGTATGAAATGTTGCAGAGATGGCTTGAATGACTCCATTATGCAGACTGCCCATGTGGTGTTTTGTCTCCTGTAGAAGAGTGCCTGAGAAGTCCTCTCTTTTTAATTCAAAGTGAGACTTGTTTTGGTAAATCAAAAACTATTTTAGTTACCCTGAACAACACTGCATCAGAATGTGTCTAACTGTGAATAAGGAAACTTGGCCAGTCAACCTGAACGACAAGCACCACTAAAACGAGGGTCTACTCCAGTCCTCCAATCCATCTTTTTTGTACTGATGTCAATTCAGAAGAAAAGACATTCAATCGAATTTAAACAGGTTCCTAAAAATGGAATATTAATGCTGTCAGGCAGCTATTGAAAGTAGTTCAGCCGTGGGAGGGAATGAACAGCTATGGCACTAATTATGATTAATTAGCAATATGGAAAGTATGGCACACCTATTCCAATGTTCCTATTCTCTACTGGCACCAGACGAGGGTGTGTACTATGTGTGTGTATGTTGGTCTTTGGAAAATGTTTTCAAGTGTGAAATAAGCAGGGAATACAGATGTGGCGACTCCTTCTGAACCAAACAGCTCTTCTTTATACCCCCTAGGGCCAGTGGGAGGACAACAAGGTGCAGTAACTAGAGGTGATGGAGGAACTAACCTGGTGTTTCAGTAGGATCTAAGCCAGACTGATGGCCAATGATGGGAGAGAAAGTTGGGACTGAAGTGGATGTGAAGTGAAGTGTGCAAAAAGCAAATTTTTAAAGGGATGTGTGCAAAAAGCAAATTTTTAAAGGTAAGTGTGCAAAAGCACATTTTAATGAAACAGTGGGAAGAAGGGGAGAGGCTGAGCCTCCCCACCTAAAGCCATGAGAGAATGCGTCAATTGAGCGGTTGGGTGATTCTCACCTGCATCTAGCCCATATTGTAAACTGGAACCTGGCGCCACAATTAAATTGAATGCAGCCAGCCTCCGAAGGGAACATGATGAAAGTTGAAGAAGGTTAAAGAGTAAATGAATAGTGCAAACGTGCATAAAAAGCAAATTTTAGTGACTTGGAATGTGGTTTTGAGGGAGAACAATCTTTTGGGAGAGTGGAACTCCCACTAAACATTTAAAGTTTGTATGCATTCACACATGAAGTTTAAAGACAGTTTAAATGGCATGGCTAAAAGTGTCTAGTTGAGAAATGAAGATGAACACAGCAAAATTTGTCAAAGAATGGCCAGTTTACATGAGTAAAAACGAGTTAACTGAACTAAACAACTGAAAAGGTCCTAGTACATGTACTTTGAATGTAAACAAATGGCACGAGTAAATCATAGGTTATTTTTTGTAGCATAATGAATTTTGAACATCAGAGAATAGAGAAAAACTACTTGGGCTGACTGAGCATGTGCCTGCGGGGTCTGGCATGGTCTGTTAATGTTATTTGTGGTTATCTGTTCAGAGTGTTTATAAATGACTCAAAACATGTTTTTGACAAAACAGTGTCTTTCGTAGTCACTACTCCAAAATGGTATATAAAGGGTAACTGAAGTGTGAGGCATGGATGTGGTTTTTACCTTTAGATAGCTCAGCACTTTGCCACCCAGAAAGGATATGTAATATGAAACAAAAAGAAGCTTGCACAAATCCTGACATGCATCCAGTCAGCGATGACACAACAATGTACAACGATGAAGCAATAACATTGACACGATGTCCTAGCGTTTGAGGCTTACAACAGGACCGATGTGTTCAGTGGCCAGACACTTGAAGCTAGCCCTTAGGGGGACACTTCCTGTCTCAGCTGTTCTCATGCTCTCTCCATAATGGCCTCACTTTGCATTCTTAGTGGTTTTTTCCCCACCTTGTGTTAGTACAGGCCCCTAATGTGTTGAAAGCGTCTATGTTTCACTGCCAATTAAACTTGAATTTGCTAGCTAATAAACACGGTGCGGTTCCTCAGGCAAAACAAATAATGCCAATTATCAAGATGGATGGCTTTTGTTTTTTCAGTTTCAAGTTGCCACCTTTTGATTAAGGTTGAGCCGGTAGCATCTGTCCTTAACAACCACTACAGTAAAAGTGGAATAGTTATAGCCACACTGTCCAGGAAAACAAATATTTTCAGTATACGCATCAATAAAAAGTGTTTAATACTTTTCTTCACCGATAATCTTTGTAGATAGAGCACTATGTTTGAATGCGTTCAGAGAATTGGTTGCCTGCAGACATCATGACAGAAATATGAGTTGAGAGAGGGCTCCACCATAACCCTATATGTCCTCTATTATTTCTTATGGAGAAATAGAGCTTGAATGAAGTGAAACTTGGAATCTGTTCTTTATTGGCTTGATATCAAAATCTGTGACAAAGTGAATTTCAATGAATAAGAATACCGGTAACGTGGAAAGAATTCATTTTTAATATAAGTATGCTAGATGAAAGCACACTTTGTCGTTTTGTTGCTTTTGGGCCTTGAGTCTGGTTCTGAGTGCTCTGTTGGCTTGAAAAGAAAAAATACTTTGAATCTGTTTTTGGCAGGCTTATAACAAAGCCTGCAGAAATTTTTGATGAGTGATAAGTAAAGTCAATCCAGGTTGTCAACTTTAGGAGTCAGAATGTACTCTACAAACAAGATATGATTTGCGGGGTTGAGGGGGGCAATTCAATGGAACAACAATGGGGGTTCTACTGGGTTCCATACAGAAAACAAGTAAGGCATTTTATTCCGAAAATAAAAGTAATCAGTTTCATAATGATCGGTGGCACATTGCCCTCCCAGTCAGTAACAGTCAATCTATAGAGTCTTTGGAACTATGTAGAGAGGACCTAATAGCTAATAGCTTTTTGACTGATTTACTTATGTAAAACATATCTATTAAAACTTGCGTATAGTCAATGGAAGGACTGTGACAGTGAAAGGACTGTGTCTATTAGAAATGTTTTGATGATAAGAACCATTCCTGTTGTCACACCATCACTGGTGGTTTCCCCCCTAGGTGGCTGGGTTCTGCCTTTGGTGGGGCAGGATGGGTTCAGAAAACCTTCATGGCCATGTGTTGTTTACAGCACATACCCTCTTTGTATGCTGCCATAGATATATGTGACTGTGACCTCTCAAAAAGTTTCCCTTTTCAAATTTACAAATGACTTAACTTGAGATCATCCTGCTTCCATAGGTAAGCATTAACAATGTGCTGTCTCTGTCTCTTTCGAGCTATCACTTATCACTTGAGGCGTCCTGCAGGACTGCATCACTTTCACCACAGCAACCAATAGACCTTTAGACTGGACTCCAGCCATCGGGGGCCCCCACCCCTCTTCTCCGGATATTACAATGTTTTGGATTTTCCCTCAACTCCTCTCCTGGAGGGCATCACACCCTGTGGACATTAGATTCTCTAATGTGCCTAGTGTCGGCCAGCGGATTATGGGCTCCTCCATTAAGCTGGGTTCCTCTCAAGGTTTCTTCCTACCAGCCTAGGGAGTTTTTACTTGCCACTGTTGCCACTGGCATGCTTTTGGGGGGTCAGGCCTGGGAAATATTGTATTGCTCTTTACCATAAAGCGTCTTTGGGATATGGAAACATGTGAAAAGCGCTTTATAAAAATTAATTGATTAATTGATCGATTGATTTATGAAAGAATGAAGAGACATTGCAGATCATGTCCAGACACTTTCTGAGAAATGCCGTGTTAGAAACCATGCTGTCCTGACTGCACTTGGAAATGAAGAATAGTGACTACAGGACTAAACTCTGAGATAAGTAATCTACTAGCAGGTGCATGCTTGCGACATCATAGATCACAAAGTATGCCTTACACGGTTTTCAGACTTTAACGTGATATACCGGGTCACACTGCATAAGACGTCTTCTAACATGAGGATCAAAATGATAGAAAACTGAAGCGGAGGCATGGTTAATGACCTACAGTAAAATCTTATGTTTTTTGACCTATTGACCAGTTTATTATTTTCTATTACATTTATTGAAGTAGGGATGTTATGGTGCCGCAGGAGAGTGTCAGGGAAGCAGGCAGATAAAACGATAAAAATACATTGAAAACTTGGTGAACTGTATCACAGTACTCTATCTTTTACAATATTCCCAACCTATCTTTCGACAGCACTCAGATCCAAGTATACATAAATCCTTGTATTCAAACATTCATTCTCAACAGTTATTTAGCTCAAGCACTGCTGCATGTGAGATTAGCATCACATTTAAAACAACAACTGTTTGTTTTGCCTCAGAAAGTTTGTCTCCAAGTGTTTCATAAGTGAGGAGAAGAAAGCCTGTTTTGGAAGCTCAAGCAGGGTCTATTTAAGCACAATGCCTGGCACTGTTCTCAGGAATCAGGTGACTTGTGTCTAGGAAAGTTATATGGAGTCAGCAGACATTTGGATCACAGAGGGTGGGCTTATTTTATCATTATTCAGATGCTCGGCAGACATTTTTATCCAGGGTGACTTATGTTGCTTACACTTTTACATTTGATCCCATTATACAGCTGATTAGTAAACACTGTCTGGTTACACTGTAAACATAAGTGGAACATAAGTCTGTCATCCATAAAGCACCAAAGCTTTAATGTCCTTTATCAAATAAAACTAAGAACATAAGACCGTGCTTCTATAAAACTTTCAGACCGGCTTCTCTTTTACTGTGGTTTAAGGCACTCGCACAAAGCTTGTGCTTCGTCTGTTACTATGTGATTAAACATTTTCAGTTGGCAAATGCGCAAAAACAATGCATTACAGTGTAAAACACTCAATATAGTTTATTTTTCAGCGCAAGACAATTCAGAGCAATACACTAGAGTGTTGATTGATTGACCGATGACGGTCATTTAACCGGTGACTGAGACCGGGGGTATTCGGCATACAATTAGATTAGTGTAATTGATAAAATTATACAATTTTATATTTTCATATCTATGAATATGCTGACATGCTGATGTAAACCTTGCATTGGACACCCATGAGCCCAATTCCTACTGTGACAGGAAATTGTAGAGCGTGTACGCTTTTTCGATGTAGTGAAGCAACGGAAATGCTTCGGTTTTGTATCTACGTTCACGCGATGCAATTAACGTCGTGACCTTCCTCCAAAAACTATGAGAAATATAGTTTCCCCCTTTTCCTAGGCCTTAAGTTCAGAAGTTATGTGGATAACCGAAGTAACGAAGTGAGGTAAAACCTTTTTCATATCTATTTTAAAAACTATTTTTTAAAGTAGGCTAATATTTTTCTGGGCTAATTCGAATGTTATTTGCTTGATTTCGGATCAGTGGTTGTTTCTTTTCCAAATAAAACAACTATAAGGGTGATATGAACTTGTTACAAACGTTTGAAGTTGGAGCAATTTACCATCGGAAACGACTAGGTTATAACACGTTAAGTAAACAAACATCACAACTGTAATGCCTAGATGTTATTATTTCTTACAATGCAACCATAAAATGTAACATCGTTTTTTCGGTGGTAGGACTCTGCTTATATACTACAATGGGTGTGCAGTTTAATACGATAACAAAATAGTAACTGCCTATGTTTCTGTAAATAAATAAATAGCTCAGACTGTTTCAAGGTTGGGGCATGTCCGTGATGTGAAGCCTCGCCTTGTAAGCTCACCACATATGTGGGGAAGAGTACAGATAAGATGGTCTCGTGCTTTTTTATAAATTCTTATTAAGTAACCGCTTGTCCATTTCAGGGACATGGTATGACATGTCCTAACCCAGCAGACATGCCATCAGAGAGGCTACACCCAGCATGTACACTGTATGGACAAAAGTACTGGGACACCTACGCATTACACCTACAGGAGCTTTTATGACATCCATTCTAAATCCATAGGCATTAATATCGAGTTGGTCCCCCCTTTGCAGCTATAACAGCTGATGTTGATGCCAGAGGAGGTTTGGAACTCTGCAGTTATTGAGTCAGCAGAGCGTTGGCAACTTTTACGCACTATGCGCCTCAGCACTTTACGTGGTCTGCCACTTCGTGGCTGAGTTACAGTGGTTCCTAAACACTTCCACTTTGCAATAATACCACTTACAGTTGATCGTGGAATATCTAGGAGGGAAGAAGTTTCACGAACTGACTTGTTGCAACAGTGGCATCCTATTACAGTACCCCGCTCAAATTCAACGAGCTCTTTAGAACGACCCATTATTTCACAAATGTTTTTAAAGGCAGACTGCATGGCTAGGTGCTTGATTTTATACACCCGTGGCAATGGGACTGAATGAAACACCTGAATTCAACGATTAAGAGGTATGGCCCAATACTTTTGTCCATATAGTGTATATATGTAACTGCATTACTATAAGCAAACTATGGTCATAAGGCGTGACAAACAATTGGACCCCAAAGGCCTGCACCAATCCTGTGGGTTTTCTCACTGGGTTAACGGGTCACATACTTTATTGAATATCTATTCAGTTTCACATGTCAGCATGCATACGAAGCTTAAAGTCTGTGTCCATAAATATATGCTAAACCCCTGTTAATCACATTATGATTTAATTTGCTTAACAGATTATTGTTGCTTACCAGATCTTCAACTTGGCACATTACATTCCGCAACAAGCACAATCTCAGAGGAATGTATTTATACAAATAGTTTTATCTGTGTGGGAAGATTTACGGAGAAACCACTGATTCAGTTACATTTCAGCGACAGTTCAAGGCATTTACTTAAACTTTGTAGGTGGTTGTCACCACATTATCGGGTCTGTGAATCTTTTATGGAGAAATTCATAATAACAATTATTTATGTGGAGCACCATGTGTAGCTTAAAAAGACAATGTTCTGTCTCTGCTCAGGTTTTCTGCTGTGCTTTTGCTGCCCTCTAGAGTGAGATGAAGTAAGTTTAGTGTTTTGCGGTAAAGTGAGAGTTGGAAAAATAAAATACTTATTTCCAATGTTTCTGGATTGCTGTTTTCATTGCCTAACTGTATGCCCGTGTTCTTGCAGTTATGAAATGGAGTACAGGTTGTTTTCAGCCAAGATTAAATACATGGTGCCTGTTTACTGAAATATAACTTTAAAACAAGCTGAGGATATATATGCACAATGGTTTGGTGACCCAAAATAAGAAATAATATTACTTATAATTTATCTTATGTTTCATGTTATTGTACAGATAATTTAAGGTGTTTATGTAACCCTGCTCTGTGTACTGGAGCAACTTACAAGTGAATTACTTTACACACAACAAGTGTCACAGACGGAATTTGAACCCACAATCTGTGGTCCAGGTTTACTTTGCCTCTCCCAAGCCCGCAGATTAAAATAGTTTATGCAGACACTCTTGAAATCTTTTGGGTGGAGTCAAGTTACAGTGAAAGTGACCCTACACTGTCCTCTAGTGGGTGAAGTGTGCCGGGGTCTGTAAACATTTGACAGGTGCAGAAGGTCATCCTAGCCCCCTGAGGCGGACAATGGAATGAGTGGGTTAGAAAGGCAAGCAGGAGTGTTTCCCTCTCCCTGCAGTGCAAATGTGCACATGCACATTTGCACACTCTCACACACACACACTGGACCATTGTACTCAGACTGTATATACAAACACAGAACAAATCCTCTGTTGTTTCCCAAACTGACCACCCTACAGGAATCGAATTTCCTTGCCAAGGAAATATTAGAAATGGATCATATGACCGAAAAATGAAACGTAACAGAAATTAGTTTAGAAATTTAGAAGATATAATTTAGAAAAATAGAAGATAAACCTGTCTATCGGAAATTGCGTGTCAGTGCAATCTCTTGTAATGCAGACACTGGCCAGCAGAAAGCAGTTTGGGTTCGAAAATCACACATTGTCACTTTTTGTTCTGTTTATTTTTTTCTTTTTCTCTAAAGTTTTTACTTTTTATCCAGGTTCAGGATCTTGGCCCTGATTTAGCTGGTGTTTTGTTTTCATATTCTTTAAAAAAAAAAAGAAGACAAATCATGAGCAGATGTGGACAAAAGTTGCCAGAAGAGGTTGCTGCAGGCTGAGGAACCACGGAATGTCTAAAAAAAACACGATGGGAGTATTAACATCTGGACTTTCAGAGGTGCAAAAAAGGCCCTGTGGTTAACAGGATCAAAAAGACAACCTGTGACCTTATGGACCAGTGGTAAAGCGATCCCTCAAAAAACAGAAACATATGGAACAAGTATGAGCATTAATTGAGGTAAGCTGAGATAACAGATCAGTGACAAATGATAGTTTTGCCTTTTAGAGATTTTATTTGATCTGTCCAATAATTTTTTTGCAAAGAGGCGGGCTTTCTGTGAGCTGAGCACTCTCATAGGCTACGGCGCTGGTGATATAGCACTCATGCCTGCTGAGTCGATCCTGCCTCACCGCAGTGTTTCATCATAAATAATAAGAAAGTGTTTCGCCTACTTGTGCTGTGAGGTTTTTTGAGCTGTGTCTCTCTGCTGCTGCGACGGGTGATAAAGATCATGTCAGTGAAACCCCCACAGCTGTTATAGTGTTGAGATCAGACAGACAGATGGGAGGAGAGGGGATGCAGAAAGAAATTCTCTTGGTGAAACGTGAGAGTCTAATGGGTGGGGGGCAGGTAGGTTGTAGATGGATCTGTTTGGGAAGAGAATGACTGTGGGTGGGGCTCCTATACAGCGCACAGCTTTTTTTAACTCTTTTTGACTCTTGAAACGGTTGTCTGCCGGGCCAGGATCGAGAACTGCTGATTTAGACGGAGCCTTGATGCCCCAGGGATGGAGTGAGCGAGCAACATGTGCTGACGGACGCAACGTACGCTGCACAGTCAGAACAATCGCCACCTGACGTGAACCAATAACCCTGTCTCACGAGTACACATCCGCCTCACCTCGAGGACAGACTGCAGGCGGTGTGAGCTGTAAATTTTGCTCTGATATTTTGGGGGATATCTAAACTTAGTCTGAGTTTACACATTGTGGAGAGTAATTATAACTTTTTTTGTTGGCTGCGTTTTCACCGCAGAGCTTTTTCCCCCCCTTGATAAGTCAACATTAAGTCTGTATGTGTTTGTGTGTGTGCACTGACTGTGTATCAGGTCACATACATATAGTCTGTCCTTTGCGGGAGTTTCTCGTTCCCTCGGGATCATTTGCTTCCAGTTTACAGACGCGGATAAAGCCCGTAAGACTATATATGTTCTTTCAGCTCATTTTAATTTTAAATCAAAAGCAAAATAAATAAATAATCCAGTTTGACAAATTGCCATGTTACACAATCCAGTGGTTCTCCCCTTGAAGCCCTCTGTAGACTTCCTGTCATCTTTTCTATCCCTGCACCTGTTCCTCATTTACAATACATTCCAGACACAGGTGATAATTGTCCTTAATTATTCATTAATAATAACTAAGGACCACGTTCTCACATAGATTTTGGTGGGGAGCTCAGCCCTTCCCTTTCACCCACCGGTCTATTAGAACCTGTAATGGGAAACTACCTAGCTACCTTTGGAAACACATATTGCACTTGTATTCTCCAGTAAAAGCATTCAGTATTCCCACCCCAGAAACACACGCCTACATGCAGGATTACTGATGAAGGGGTGGGACCTTGAATGTTGAATGTTGACCTGGGCCAGCGCAAGATTATCAGGCATGCACACACACAGAATTTTCAGTATTAGTGCTCAGAACTACACTTCATTTATCCTGCAATAGAATGCTGCCCCCCCCCGCCCCCTCAAAAACGGTGGGCCTGCTTGTGTCTGTATTTCTGTAAAGAAAAGTGACATAACTCCTGCTAGATCACACCCGAATGTTTATTAAAAAGGTGGGAGGAACTGGTATGTCTCACTGTCCAGGCTGACTCGACCCATCCTTCTTCAGTTTTTTAATTATTACTTGGGGTGGGTGATATGGCCTAAATATAATATCGCTGTATTTTACCCCATTCTAGACCTTGCATATGTAGTGGTGTAGTCGCATATATTATGTAACTAGCTATCTTGCTACGGTTGGGTGATCATCAAAAAATTAGCTACAAATAAATAAGTACATTTCAAAGACTAAAACAGATATAGCTTGCTGACATTACCTCCCCTCCAGACCCGCTTTTGTCACTTTAATGTAACTAGCTGTAGTCAGCTGGCAGCCTGCGCTTACGTGTGTATGAGACAAACTTTGTGTGAGATGTGGTGAGTGACGTCAACAGTTGTTTTAAATCACGCAAACATATCAACGTATTTTTCGAGTAGCCTAGTTTATTTATCTGTCTTGACAAAAATGGATTGCTGTGTTCTGTTAAAAAAAAAATAAAAAAAAATAATAGATACCGGTATTTACTTTCACACCACTTTATCATCTAGACCAATTTTTTTCCCACCATTTTTTTACTTGGTCATTAGCTTGCTTGTTCTCCGCCTGTTATTGAGTTGACTTTTTAAAAACAAATTCATTAGAGTTGTAAGGGAAACTTTAGACTTTTGACTTTTGTTTCTATCACTAGGAATATCATTTTTTTAAAAAGGCTTCCATGACTGGACAACGACAGACCTCTGCCCCTTCTGGATCACTTCATCCTTCTTGGACATTCTTGTCAGCTGAGACAGGTTTATGCTCTGTAACAGTCTCATTACTCTCCACCACTCTCTCAGTTTTTACTTTCAGCGAGCTTCCTTGCGCTGTGATGCCCTGGCGGGGCTGCCGCAGTGTGAACGTTGGTGGGGCATTGGAGCGTTCCATGTCCCCTCAAAGGCCCTCTCTCCAGGCGGCGCCCCCCCCCCCCCCCCAAACATTCTCAAGAGTCCATATCTCTCTTCTGCTATTGTCACAGAGGAGAGAGATTCATTACTGGTAATTGGATTTTCGCACAAATGAGGTGAGGTTCATTTTTCACCGATGATACAGGGCTTGAAAAGGAAACGCTGGAAAAGGCTGAATGTAATGTTTGGCCTTGACCTTGGCCGTGGCTTCCCCACCTTAATTACACGACAATATTTTGCATAGCATTCTGAGTTATCTGGGGTGGCTTACAATGCCTGAAATTTTAAATATGCACGTGTTCTGTTATCGGACTGTACAGACTCATTTTCATTGATGGTGGAGTACCTTGATCTCAAGGGTACCGAATTTCCATCATTGCAAGTGTTACCCATGGCCAGCAGGTGTAGTGCTCATCACCTGAGAGAATGCGGTTAACGTACCCGAATAAAAATTAGGACCTCCCGATTATCAGCGCAGGGGTGGAGGACAGATTTGTTGTGACTGCACTGTCAGTCATCCAGGATATGAACGTTAGGAAGGCTCTACATTTTACAGCCCAGTGTTCCCTGGGGCATCAGGGACAAGCTGGAAACGGACTGGGTAATGGCCAATCATCAAAGCCGAAACAAACAGGACAAAGAAGCTGAGATGGAGTGTGATATCAGTTAATTATAATGACCAACGTTGCCTCATTGCCCTCAAGGCGTCAACAAACAAAGCGGCAGGAATTGGTTTATTCTTATAAAAATATAAAGCTATTAATTGCAATTCTCAACATTTAAATTACCAACTAATCACCTTAGGTACCTCCTATAATATAGGGAGAGGACGAATAATTAGTTTTATCTCTGCATGTGTGTTATGTATAAAAGGGAAGCCTTTGTGTCAGGGTGGTCAGATGGTTTGTCCCTAGGTCTCCCACACAGTACGGAGTCTGTTGCGGTAGACTGTGGACAACCCATCACAAACTATATTTTTTAGCCTGGAGCTGTGCAGAAGGTTCTTTGTGATAATGATTTAGCTTTTTATTGTCTTCTTCAGTTTTGCATTTGTAGAGTAAGTTTCTCATTTGAAAATGTAAGTTCTCCTGATGGACCCGTGCACAAAAAAACAGAGGTTGTGTATGCTTGTCAGACTTGCTGCCTGTCAGTGCTTTTCCTGTTCCATCTCCCCTTTATTGACGTGTTTCCACTGGTGCCGAGTAACAAAGCCAGCCGCCCGGTGAGGTCCACAAGCCTTTTCATTATCCTCTGTGCGATGGAGAAGAAAAGCACCCCTTGCCCTGGCTTTGTAGTGTAAAACAGTCTGACGCGGCAGACCAGCTGTGTGAAACATCTGGGACGAAAGTTGAAGTGATATTAAATCTTTTTAAAAAGAACCTTACTCAAAACAGTGCCCACAGTTCAACTTAGGACTCAAAATTTGATACTTGCCTTTAAGAACATACACTGTTGCTAGTGAATCACATTTGGTTTTATTGTTTAATGTTCAATGCACGCTGCGTTTTCCTTGGGTGATTTTTGGGAAATGTTCTACATTTTTAAAAATTGTGTTCTTTTCAGTTAGTTATGTCCAACTTGGAGTTAACTTGGAGCTGTGTTAGTGTGATACTGTTATTCAGAGGACAATGTCACAAAGAGGAACCAGATTTATTAAATTTTTTTTGTGTTATTTATTATTATTATTGCATATTTTTTTATAGCTGAATAATCCTGAGCCATGTTGAAACCTCAAAAAGACACACAATACCACATTTAGGCTACCTAGAAACAATATCCTGAATATGATCACAATATTTGATATTAACTTTATATTATTTGATATTATTTGATTCATTGGATTTTTTGTTAAAAAAAGATATTACATGTTAAATCTCTGTCAAATACATAAGTACAAACACTACACTGCTACCCAATTTGGTATATACAAAAAATAAATCATCTGAGAAAATCTAGAATATATGAACTATAGGTATATTGTATATAAGTTATGATTTATGTTTTTAGAAGAAGCCGAAATAAGTGTGTTTTAAGAATGATTCATAGCACCGACTTTCTCTTTATCAGTGTCAGACTCAAAACTTTAAGAGAATTTTTAGATTCAA
Source organism: Hiodon tergisus (assembly GCA_025775045.1). Classification (NCBI taxonomy): domain Eukaryota; kingdom Metazoa; phylum Chordata; class Actinopteri; order Hiodontiformes; family Hiodontidae; genus Hiodon; species Hiodon tergisus. The sequence continues at coordinate 22,201 of JAOVYW010003055.1, read as the reverse complement.
GAACTGAAACATTTTATTTTAGTTAGATAGCTGTATGATTTACAGTATTAAATTACTGAATGATATGCAGGTTATTTGAAGATTATTTGACCATTATTGTTAAATGTAGCACAAGCAAATCAGACCATAATTTCATTCAGAAATTATACGTTTCATACAGAATATACTGTATCGTGTAACGTTGTGTCGTCTCCTGACCTCCATATCGTGATGCTTACCATATTGTGCAGACACTTTTCAATAACCAGCCCTGTTCTGCATAGACAATTTGTATCATGGCATAAAAGGGGGTCAAAACCAGAAGACCAAGATCCACCAAGAGCTCTGCCTCTCTTTTTGTTGCCCCTGACTACAGGAAAACAAGTTCAGGTGGAAGAAGACCAAGATCCACCAAGAGCTCTGCCTCTCTTTTTGTTGCCCCTGACTACAGGAAAACAAGTTCAGGTGGAAGAAGACCAAGATCCACCAAGAGCTCTGCCTCTCTTTTTGTTGCCCCTGACTACAGGAAAACAAGTTCAGGTGGAAG
>JAOVYW010003055.1:7276-21575 GCA_025775045.1 Hiodon tergisus | reverse complement strand
GACTACAGGAAAACAAGTTCAGGTGGAAGAAGACCAAGATCCACCAAGAGCTCTGCCTCTCTTTTTGTTGCCCCTGATCACAGTCTTATTAAAGGAAAACACGTTCAGGTGCGTCAGTCTGGCCTTGGAGTCTATGTCCTCAGCTTGTGGAGGCCGGCCTGTCAGCCTGGGGCTTGCATCGGGGGCGTCTCCCAGATGCTGTGCCACACAAGTGCATTGTCAATTAAAGTACAGTACGGCAGATTCCCACTGTGATCTGTCGTTGTTTTTGTTTTGTTTTACGTTAAACGCACAAGTAGGGAAACGTCCAATGTCGTTGCCGCTAACTTGTCGAGTCTGAAAATGTCTGTCACTCTCAGCTTTACCTTATTCAAGAATGCAGAGCCCTGCTGTGTCATCATGGATTCATGGATGAGACCTCATCAGCTTGCGTACAGAGCCCTGCTGCCAGTTTAATATTCAACAAGAGTCTCTCTGCAGTGTCACAGAGTCTTCCTTAGAAACTGATCCTGTTGAATAATCGTCCTCTGTCTACCTGGCTGAAGGTCCATGTGTCTGGGTAATAGACAGTGACGGCCCCAGGTGGAGAGGAGGGTCATGGCAAGTGTTATTGGTGATTACTGTAAAGTGGTGGATGGGGAGGGGCTATAGTTGGTATTTATTGGCTTAGTCCATGAAGTGTGACGTTGATTAAATAAATATTTTTTCAGCTACACTTTGTTTTAATGTACTGGTGAACCATACAGCATACCCATGAGTTTTTGGTCAAATGTTGTTGGCAAGCATTATGATTTTGCGTTTTAATTCATTAATTAGTAATGAATAATTATTTTATTATATATATTTTTTATTATTAACTTTAGTGAGGAGTGTTGGAGATTTAATGGTGGATAATTATTGCTACGGTTTATTTGTTTTGCCTTTTATTTTAAATTTTTTATGGTTATTTGCTTAATGATTACGTTTCTAACCTCATATTATATACTTACTAGGGAAATATGGCCTGTAATGTTCGAAACTCCACACGGTCAGCATGGCATTGCGTAGGGTACAGTAATGGTTACTTTATGGAACACAGGCATAATAATAGGGGGAGGTGTGTAAATGCTATGTTTGTATGCTAACATTGTAGGTATAAATTATACCTATAAATCATCATATTGGATGGAACTGGGGCAGCAAGCAAGGGCAGCAAGAATTTTGATGACTCAGATACAAGTCTTAATTGTGACTCCAGTTCTGTCATTGTTTAGACTATAGAAGCATGCAAAGATCGTGTATGCCTTAAACATTATCATCAGCATTTCTTCTTAAGCAGGCCGTAGCTAAGGTAGTCAGGCTCGGCAACATTAAGATGCATCTTATTGAGGCGTTTTGGCACCTGTCGGTTCAGACTAAGGGTGGAAGAAACGAGGAGACTTGTTGCTGGGTTAGGCCTAACTGACACTTTATGACTCTTTATCTTGGCGTATTTTTGCGGTTCTTGAGTGGAACCAGCATTCCGAGATGCCTCTAAGGAGGAAACGACCCCTCCCCCTATCCTCTTCTGCACCACTTACCCATTATTCTTGCAGACACGTACAATAAATGCACACTGACAGCTGCCTTGTGAAAATTAACACGCTTTAGAACTTGTGTTTGGACAAAGACACACACACTCTCTGTATGAAATAAGTAGGCTTTTTTAAAATTCACTTTGATCAGGTCTAATGCTGGAGTCTGATTGTCACATGACTAGGGAATCAGGCAGAAGACCATGACCACAGGTGCTGCTGGTGACGTTTTTTCTGTGTTGAATCGGATGCCAGGATTGTGTTTCACACATTTAATGTTCTCTGTTTTCCGCCATCACCACTGCCGTTTAGTATTTCTCCATAGGGAGAAAATCATTCATACCTGGGGTGAGATCAGCTAATTGCTCCGTTTCCACAGCATGTTTCCAGTGGGGTCAGCTCCTCGTTTTCCCCAGCTGTGTGTTGACGCTGTAAGCCAACGCCGTTCTTGCAGTGTTGCCTTGAATTCCAGCCTGCTGGTATTGCTGGAGGGTAACTGGAATATTGTTCCTGCATGAGGACGTTTCCTGCAAAGTTTTATTATTTATATGTAACTTATATGCAGTCATTTATTCACTGATCTAGTAGTACAAACCATCATTCTCCCTTAAATTCCTCTTTGTTAATATAAAGTCACGAACAATTCTCCAATGCTTCCAATTTCACAAAGTGTTCCATATATAAGCAAAGATGAATGACCATGTTTAGCAAAAATTTTAAAAAGTAAAACGCTGTTGAAATTATTATTGTTGAGAAGAAATATATATTTCTATATATACGCTTATTCAATGGGAAAAATGGCATAATGAAAAACAACTGGACTTCATGAGCACAACACATTGCCATTATTATTATTGTTATTATTATTGTTGAGTAGGGGCGGAGATGAATCAGTGGCATGGCTGAAAACCGTCAGTACACTTTCATCTTTAAATTGATAGTGACTGGGAGTCTGCTTTAGTAATATTGTGCTTTCATTGACAGAAACATGCTTGGAAATTTTGAGATTTTAATAAAGAAAAGTGTTATTACTGATATACGTTATAATATATTTTCAATGCATGTGTAGGTTTACATCTGGATCACTGGTCTAGATTTTTCACCAGAAGGTTGAAAATTCAAATCCCAGGACAGCTATTGCTGTACACAGCATTTATCATTGAACATTGAAACAGAAAGGTAAAATTATTCAGCGAAGAAGTCGTTGTATTCAAGTGTGTCGACTTAGCTGTAATTGATCATGCGATCGAAAGGTTAAGAACAAGGGGGGGCATTGAACATCTGTGTCAATAAACTCACATTGTCTTGCTGGTAATTTGCAGAAAAATGTACATGACTTTTAGGGTCTTTTTAAAAAATTGACAGAAAAAAGTAACAAAGAAAAGATCAAGAATGCTATCAGAGGAAGGTTTTCCACTTTTTAATGTCGGCAACACTGCTGTGTTCTGCACAGAATGGCCCTCTCGTTTGGCCCTCGACCATCCACCCCTGCAGCTCTCCTCCCTGCCCCAGATGCATGCTGGGTGATGGCTCAACCCCGGTGGGAACCTGAGCTGTGAGAGGGCAACAGAGTGCCTCTTGTTGGGCAAATTGATGACTCTGCAAGAACAACATTTAAGATGAAGGCTGCTTCTACTCCCCTCTCAATAAAACCACTGCCCAGGTCTAAAAAATGTCGAAGCTGCCCCAAATGATCACAGCTCTCCAAATATTTGTAACTGTACCTACTGTAGCTCTCCAGACAAAATGGCTTCCAAAAACTGCTCCAGAGATTTTCTTAACTTGCTAATTGATATCTTTATCCAGAGCGATTTATGCGCATTCTGTATACAAATGTTAGAGCTTTTTCTGTAACAAAGAGATATTCACCTTGTTCACTGGCACCAGAGCAATTTATCTATACTAAAGGATTCTAGTCTAGTCACTGTATACCAGTGTCCATTCTGTGGCACACACACGCACACACACGCACACACACACACACACACACACACACACACACATGCTCACAAACACACAAACAGACACACAAAGACAGGCCCAAACACGTGCACACATACACAGGCACAAGTGTATACCAGAACGCATTGTGGCACACTGACAGATGTCTTAATCAAACTGTCATCTAGTAAATACTGCAATAAAAAGAGAAAAGGGAAAGAAAAAACATACTCGAGATAACGCGCCAACCCTCCAGTTCTTCACCACTGAAGTCTAAATTGGCAATTTTGTCACTTGATGGGCAGGCGGGGGTTGTCAGCTAAACTGGACTAGCTGAAATTGCAGTTGACGTCCCCTGCCTTTATGGCTCTGTAAAACAATTGTTTCTCTTTTTCTTTCCCTCTGTGATCTTAGTTTCCTCTGGGATTGTCAGGCCGAGTTCTCTCTTTTACTCCTCCTCCTATATTGCCTCCGCAGCTCCAAGGTACTCTGTAGAGCTCTTATTGGCAGCCTGTCCTTCAGACCGGCCTTTGAGTAAAATCATTTCAGCACTTCACTAATTTGCCTCAGCAAATAACCGACAAAGAGACGAAAAAAAGACATTCCGGAGGGAACTGGACGAATTGAAGCTGTTGCTTTGACAGCATGATGGGGGTGGAATTCCTGATGGAATAGAAAGCATTTAATTTCTGATTGCTTGACAAACCGAGGTTTTAGCAGATTATGATCATGGGTCTCTTCTGTGAAATGAACTGCTGTTACGGGGATGCAGTTTATTCAGCGGGATCACACATAGTCAGCAATCATCTTGCTTTTCGATAAAGAGTCAATGCAAATAATATCAGAAATAGGGAAGGAAAAAAAACCCTTGTATTCGGATTCATTAGGTCTAGGTTCTCTTTAATTGAGATGCAGGGTTTGCTCTGATCCATTCCGCTTCTCTGTCAGAATGGATCAAAAATGAACAAACAACTACCCCCAATCATGTCATGAACCCAGTGTGTGTGTGTGTGTGTGTGTGTGTGTGTGTGTGTGTGTGTGTGGGGGGGGTGATTAGTTGTTGGTTCACATTCACACTATTAGTGGAGTGTTCAAACATAAACATAACAGAGGATGCCTGTCGTGATGGCTGTGAGGAAGTGGCTTGATAAACCCACGTCTGACAGGAGTGGTCGGTACCGGTGAAGCGCGTACCACATATTTCCTAACTGCTTTGAAATTCTTCCCCTTCAACACCGGTGAAGTCCGTGCGGGCAATTTTGGTTAGGGCAGGGCCGGACAAAGTCAGAGATGGGAATGTTCCTGGGATTGAGGCGAACGTGCCTGAGCCTTGCACACTCCACTTTTTTCCGGAGAAGCAGAAAGTGGCTTGGCTCCCTGTATCGCTGTGATATAGGTGAACCTCTTCTTTTCCCTTTGGGATGAATCCCAACACGACTTAATAACAGCCTGTGTGTTTTAATTGACACCCAGCATAGAGTCCCTAACATTCCTGCCAGGGTTTTTCCTGCGGAATTCGGGTAGTCCTGCTTCTTCTGCAAACACTGCTGACGTGCGAGGCTGAAGGGATGTCCAGTGCCTTCCATATTTACATTTTTACCATAAACGTGATCCAACATTAAGGAAATGACTGTGGACCATTCTATTTCAGCTCTGATCAATTGAAAATAAGATTCATTTTAATTTCTATATTTTGAATCACGTCACATATGGCAGGCACTAAACTGTATTTCCTGGGTTGCAACATTGCCTCTCTGAGAGTCGGTCTCTCTCTGGGCCCTTGGTGGAATAGAGTTTTGATTCAGTGCCAAACTAAGAATTAAATTTAAATAAAAATTCAACTTAATATTCTTTAGTTTTAAATGAAAATGGTGTTTGGTGAACGTGTGGGCTAGATAGGATTTAGAATGCGAGAAGGTGGCGTTTAATGTTTAATGTTAAATATTGTTAAATATTGTTGGGCATCATGCTTTTTACCCTAATTCATACACTGCAACGTTATATAACACCATTCATAAACACAAACATATTTTTTTTTACAAGTGAAAGGACTCAGATCAACTCAATCTCCCAATAAATACCATACAGAAGGAATCTTGCTACCCTTAAAACAGAGAAATGCAAGAAATGGCTTTGATGGCCCAGTCTCGGCTCCCTGTGTGTGGCTTTTTCTCTTGAATTGACTGAGAAATTTGCTGAGTTAGAGGACCACATCAGTAAGCTTTACACCATCAGGGATAGCGACGATTACGTAGACTCATTTTACAGTTTTTAGTTCAGATACATCATGGGCTATTTCCCCTAGAGGAGCTTGAGGAGCTAGGCATTTGTGAGTAAGTATCGCTGTAACCACAACCTGTGAAGCTACAACAGCAACCAATGTGGCTTTTCCACTCTGTAACCCCTACTATGAAGGTGCTTATCATTGGCCATAATGCTGACAGAAAAGTAAACGTAGAATCACCAGTGAGATCCTGGGTGTCTGTGTCTGACACTGACTCAGGTTTATTCAATTCTGGTTAAAGGTAAACGTAAAGTCGTGCATGCCAGTGGAATTGTACGATTGAGACAATTAAAACGTTTTAAGAAAGACTTATACATTTTTTGTTTATCTTGAACCTGTCTAAAATGTTAAGTCTTAAGGAATTATGCCATTCTGTTTGGCTAATTGATCATTTAAAAATCTGTTTATAATGTAATATATGAAATGCGACTTATACAATTATATGTCAGTTAGATGACAGTATTTAAGCGGTCACCTGGTTTTACTGAGAGCTGTGTGTCATCTGCATAGCATTGGAAATGAATCCCATGTTTATGAATGATATCCGTCTTGGGTGGCATATGGCCATATTATCGTTCAGGTGCAGGAGAGCTTTCCTTACTATTCCTTAAATGTTATTATCAGGCCTACCTATATTTGTCTGGTCCTGCTGTTATGGATTGGGAAGATCTCAGATCACCTTCATGGCTCCGTGTCTCTCCTTTGCACCTTGCCACAAATTCTTTTGTATGTTGCCATAGGTGGCTACATGTTGCACAACACCTAATTATTATATTCTTCCTTCCCTTGCTTGTCAGTTGCTAACCATATTTTACTGTCTCTCTCGACTTTTTCCTCCCTCTCTCCCTGGCTCGGCAGTGGTAGGATGTGATCAACAAGGCAACGAGAGGTTTGTCTCCCATACAGCAAGAATCAAGAATTGAGAGTGGGCCACCTGTGGCTATCCCTCCAATCATCCCCAGAGTGTTGAAGCTACTGAGCTGTCAACTATTGAACTACCCTATTATCCAATATGTACTGTGTATCTACTGCCATGCTGTATTCTAGGAGTTTCTCAGCTGCCTCTGGGGTTCAGGTATCCTTGTCCAGTTTTTACCTGAATGGCTCTGGGTTTTAGGTTTTTTTTTGGATTCCCTCTGGAAAACAGAATCTCTTTCTTACTCACTGAACTTTTTTTTTTTTACTGTCACCTGTATGTTTGTATTTTAGTCTGGTTGTTATTGTTAAAAAGACCAATTATTGGTATGCCATTACCCATAAGCCCTGTGGTGGTCTGATGCTGTTGCTTTAGCAACCAAAGAGTGGTTACTGGTTTCTATTACGTCTTGGCCACTATTACGTAATTACATTTTCCCCTACAATGGTTGTCCTGCTTCTATGCGCTCTCACTGAACGGTAAACAGCAGAGAGCCTTTCGGTGCTGTTCAAAGCCTGCGAAGCGGGGTCTGCAGGGAGCGTCTCCCACTCTGCCTTGAAAGCTGGATCCACCACATGGCTCTGCCCTGTGATTACCACCGCCGTACACTCCCACAGAGAAGCCTTAGTCATCCACCAGTTTGTTCACACGGAGGGGGCTGACGCACCACACCATTCCGCTCCACGCCTCCGATATCCTCTTCAGGGTTGCACTTCTCATTCTTCAAAGGCCACTCCAACCTTCCACTCACTCTCAGCATCCTTGTCCAGCTTGCTCTTCTCCCGTTCCCAAACCCGCCACTCAGCGCTCATGCGTCCAGCTGAACTGCGCTTCCATTCCCACCTCTCTTACCAACCCTGCCATTATCTCCCAGAAATAGGTTCAGTAACCCACAATTTACACCCTAATCAGCCCGTCTCATCCCCTGAGTGCACGTTCACGTAGTAGTTTAATTGTGGTGGGCTGAAGTTTTTGTTTATTGTTCTACCTTCTTGTGTGTTTGTGCACAATGCTGTTTCAATGTCACTCGAATGTTCATTCAGGGATTTCAATTATTTTATTGCAACAGAACTCCATTTCCTCTCACCCCTGCAGTGAAAAGGATTGGCCTTCAGCCTCATGGGCTGCAGTGTGTTGTGTGCTAGAGTGTGGTGTGTGCCGAGATGTTATAGATTTGCCAGAGAGAGCTGACAGAGCAGTGTTGGATGGGTTTCTTGCGTGTGCGTGCATGCGTGTGTGTGTTTGTGTGTGTGTGTGTGTGTGTGTGTTCGTGTGCATGTGTGTGTATGTGTGTTTGTGTGTGTGTGAGTGTGGTTAATGCCGTATTTGTGTATCTCCCGTGTAACTGGGATCTGGTGGATAATCCAGTCTCCCAGCATTCAGAGACAAATGGGACACAGTGTGGGTGGGGAGACAACCTCTCCGGTTTGAATCCTACAGTTTTCAAAAGCTCAATCTTGTTTCAGAATTCACTGGGCTGAACCTCATCTCATGCCCACATGCCACTGGAACTCTTCATCTCGCCTTTTCCCAGTTTTGCCTTGAGACTAGGCTCAGTTGGTGGCTTCCTGTTCAGCTCATTTTAATTGGGCTGCCAGTGAAAAACACTGTTCGGCTGCTTCAGGGAGTCCCTCTCGCAAATTCCCCCTGTTCAGGGTGCTGTCACACTGAGGAGTAAGTGTGGAAACCCTACTGGCCTCCTTCCACAGCTCCATCACTGTGCCCCTACACCCATCTCTGCTGAACGTCTTCCTCTTTTTATCTCGACCTTAGGGTCCTCTGAACCCTCTCCTTTACTTCCAAACACATTTCTGTTCAAACATTGACTAACTTGAAAAATGCACGTACTAAGTTATGCTTTACGTTATGCTCGTCCTTCTGGAAAACCTTGCGTCTTATTGTGGTGTGACCGCCAGCGATTGCCATTGGCCTGGGTGGAGTTAAACTGTGTAGTGGCACATCTTCCGATCCTGCCAGGGTTATTAGCGCTTCGTCCATCTTGCTTAGACCTTGGGCATCACCATGAGGAGGCCATTGGCATGGGAGAGTGGAGACGGGAATGCCACGTAGTGTAAATTAAGTACCGCTCACTGCCCCATGTGTGGCACAGTAATACTCGGTTATATTTATAACTGCTTAAATTTAGAGTTTATTTAATTGGTCGAAGAATTAATTGTTAACGTGTCAAGTGTTAACACTGAAAAATTGCTTGCTTTCAAGTAGGTGTGTTAAAATTTGGGTATAGGCTGCAAATAAGACTCCTCTAATGTGTTCGTCCTTATTACATTGGTACCATTTAAATTAAGCATATCGACTTATATTTGGCTGAAACTGACAGATACATGTACTGAACTGTGTATGAATAATGGGAAACAATCAAAAAATCATTGTATCTTTGTCTCATAGGCGTGCTTTAATGAAATCTCTTTAGTGGTGTGCTTAAATGCTTGCAATTTTCTTACGATGCTCTTTTTTTCCGCATCATGGAGTTATTTATTGCAATTCATAGAAGTCTGCGTGTGAGGTTTTGATAGACTATGGGAGACTGGGATTTTATTACTTTTAATTTCTGGTTTCTCCGGCTTATATTGACGATCGTAATTAAAGAAAAAAGACAAACAAGAATGAATACAGTAAAAGATCTTGAGGACAACCCCTCCCACAGTATGGTAATGTGCTTATGTAAAACAAAAATGATTAGATTTTTACTAAACCACACTGATACTGCAGAGGACTACTTTACACACTGATGCAAAGCCCCAAGCCCCAAGTGTGGCTGTTTAGTATTTTGAAGCGAACTATCCGAATTGCCAAAAATTAACTTAAGGTATTCAAAGAATTCTCTGAATGCCATAAAGTGTTCTACTCCCGTTCTGACTGCACACTCCTGGTAGCAGCTTCAATTCTCCCCTTGACTTATTTAGTACAGGCAAATCGTTTTGATAAAATGTGAAATTAAATTCATTAAATGAATGAATCTGTGTTCATGTAGAGAGCTATTCATGGTTTATTTAAGAAATAATATAAAATTTGACGAGAATCTTTGAGCTGTAGTATTCTACAGTGAGCTATCATCTCAACTACTGCCCTGCTTTGATTTAATGTTAGTGGAATGAACTTTCCCAAAGCCTGGCTTTCTAATATTTTTTCATGTTATGCTTTATAAACCCTGCCATTGTTTACTGTTTTTGTGTGCCACTAAACCAGTAAGGGCTTCTGCCTAGTCACCAAGTGGGACCAATTGCCTGTCATGACAGAGGCCTTAAAGTGGTCCCTGTTCCTAATTTCTTTTGAATTAGAGATGGTTGAGATAATGGCCTTGGGGTAGACTTCCCACCTTGTTAGCCATGTAGCCTCACAGAATGGCTTTCAATGCAAGGGGCTACTACACATAACCTCTATTAACAGTGGATGGTATCTTTCAAGGGAAAAAGGGATCTTTTTTTTGTCTTTTGGCTGCTCGTTATATTAGTTTTTTGTCGACTGCCTGTAAGCTGTTAGAAAGTGTTAAACGTGATTAAAATGGGAATGGAATGTGTGGGCCATACTCAAAAACGCACATCCGTGCACAGGAATAACAGCGTATATGTTTGGATTGTACTCCTGCGGGTTTAGGAGAGAGAAATTATGGATACAAAGAAAAGAAAAACATTTTCTGCTGCCAGGTCTGTCTGTCTGTGTGTGGAACTGTGTGTTTGTTTCTGACTCTCTCTCTCTCTCTCTCTCTCTCTCTCTCTCTCTCTCTCTCTCTCTCTCTCTCTCTCTCTCTCTCTCTCTCTCTCGCTAATGCGGCTGGGGTGGTGGTGGTGGGTTGTGTTCTCAGCACAACTCAGCAGTAGTCAGGAGAACGGCGACCATAGAGCCAGCAGTGTCGAGGGAGCCTTAAAAGGGAAGGAATAGCATTTTGATTCCTGGCAGGGGGGCGAAGGAAATGCTAAAACAGGCCTAGTGTCTCCAGATCTCTCCCGAGAGCCCTTGCAGACCAACGCAGGTAGGTCACGCCACCTCTGTGTTTGCCAGGTATCGCCAGGACCTTGTTTTCTTATTTATCAACTTCGATGGATCGTTGGCACCTGTGGTGGTCTTGGGTCTGGGGCTGTATGTATCCTGTCTCGTAGGGGGTGGGTTGGCAGAATGGGTACATTTAAGAGTAGGGGCATAGTTGGGATTTTTAGGCTTTGTGAACTTACGCTGGAATCTGAGTTTTAAGTGCCCATCTTAGTGTTCCTCACTGGAAACTGATCAGTTCTTTACCTGTCTTTGTAATATAACATATCGATCTACTTTAAACTTCAAATGAATCTAAAGTTCTCCAGAAAATGACCAAGTTACACCGAATTAAAACCTTTCTTTGGACGTACAAAGTACAGATCAAGTAGATTGACTAAAGTGCTTTTATAATATTTGAAATTTTACAAAACTGGATGAAACGGCCGAGTCAAAAAGATCTGGCCTATTCATGTGACATACGTACTTTTAATTTAATGTTAAGAAAAGTTAAAGCAACAATAAAGCAAACTACAGACCTTGAAAGTGACCCAGGGGCTATTGTGAACTGCATCACTGTATTTCACTTCAATGATGTGTATAACAGCCAAATTACTTGGTTATGATGTATACATATATATATATATATATATATATATATAATGTGGTTATACCTGTCATGTGTTGTCTGTCGATTTAAGGTCATCACAGGTATTTCTGAAACTGCGAATCAAAGAAACCAGTACTTGAGTCTGAATTTGGGCTTAGATTGAATTCTGAAATTAACAGTTCAATTGATACGTTATTATGTAACATATTTTAACCCAAGAGGTAAACTAGAAAATAAAGAGTAGCTTGGGGAAAGGGTAAGTGAAAAAAGGAGATATTTTGTCGTTGTCAGTGAATGACAAAAGCAGGCACTACGTAATGAGTGGGGTAAGAATGCTTACTATGAAATCCGTCCATTTTATATTGAATTCATTTGATGCAATTAATTCACAATATATATATATTTTTATATTCACTATATTCACTATATTCATCTTATACTACTAAAAAACAACTGCTAAAAATATGAAATACCACTAATACCGTGATTAGTGGATTGCCAAAGTTTTGATACGATCCTAACCTTTGAATTTTTAAATAATAACAGTTTAGAGAACTTCCCAAGTATGTGGTTTTTAGCAATAGGGATCACAATGTGTGTGTGCTGAAATTTTGTTAAGCATGCCTTGCGAAGTACGTTTATTACAATATGTCAGGTGCTGAAACCTGCTGCTCCGTAACGCAAGATGAAGACGTAAATAAAGCAATATGTATTCTCTTTCGGTGACCCCCTCGCTTTTCCACATCAGCGTTGCATCTTTATAATGAAAATAGCTCGGATTGCTTTGCCGCCGACGGGGGTGGAATTTTCCTCCCGGCACTAAATAAAAAGCAGACCTGAGCAATGCAATAACCCCTCCAGCAACTCACAACTAGCTCTGATTCAAACAGGTAAAGAGGACAGAGATGTCCGACAGCCTGCCTTGGCTCCACAATGAAATAAATAAATATGCACATATATTTATATATATATATATATATAATTCTCTCTGGCAGCCCGGTTTGATGGGATGTCCATCCTGCAGGCCTATGCTCCATCTACTTTGCGCATCCTGTGAATTATGAATGAGTAAATACCTAGTTATCTTATGAATAAAATCAAAAGTGAACGACTTGGAAATGTTTGCGTGTGTGGAGAGAAGGGGGCGGGGGGGTGGGATGTAGCTTATTACTTTCTTCCCTGAGAAGATTGTCCCCAACAATGAATGCTATCAGGCAGTGAAATATACTGAAGGATTATAAATAAATAAAAAAGTGCACATATTGTGTATAGTTGTGTGAGGAAAAACATGCATGGTAATTTCATATTTACATAATTTTCATCCTGTTGTGGGGGCAGGGGGGTGTTACCTACCTATTTTCTGTTGCAGATATTCTATGCCATTAAAATGAATTATAATGTACTTTTTTATTTTGTGCATTTGAAGTACTGTGATGTATTTAATGAATGTGTCATTATCAGTCGTCCTGAATGCCCAGCTGCAGTAATGATGGATTGAGGGGGAAATTAATTGCTTGCACTGTTATAAATGAGCACATAATCGAATTTTATGGATATTGAAGGAGGCCTTGAATTACCTTTTTTTTTATGGATCTGATTTTTTATGGAAAAAAATCTTTCAAATTCTTAGTATACTGTTTTGTCTGAGTGGGGGACTTCGGTATGGCTCTCTGTCTGGTCGACACGGACATTTCTGTTGACCCCGCTCTGTATCCATCTCTTTCTCCCTGTGAGTGCGTATTCTCCCTGTTTTCTGTCTCTGATCCCTGAGTGCAAATTTATAGTCTGGTCATTTGAGACATATCTCACGGGCTGGAATAACTGGTGAGACACATCTGTTGTTAAAATTAAATAAGCAAGGGGTTGCTGCAGTGGTCCCAATCATACAGAGGAATATATAACTATTAGTCAAGCAGTTAGATAAAAATAAACTCCTAAAATCCCATGTAGCATAGATTCAAATCCCAGTCAGGCAGCAGAGAGGACGCCACTCACCAGGAACCTGACGTGTGGAGGAGCTTTCACCTTTCAATCACATTTTGGAGTTTGCAATGAGTCAGAATTTGCTGTGTGAACTATTTCTGGTTAAATTGTCCCCTTGGTCTGTCAGGGTCTGTTCCTGGCCTGGTTTTCTCTTTAGTTAAGGCTCAAAGTAAACACCCAATATTTATTATATATATTTATTATATGTATTATATATTTATTCTATTCTACTCTATCAGCAGCGGAATTCAATTTGTATGTGTTTTAATGACTCATCCACGCATCATTTTTATAAACGTTTACAAACAAAGTTTACAGTTGCTAAATGAATAACACAAATGACTGGATTAACTACATAGACACAGCCTGCAGGATTTGGTCTTCTGTAGACTCACATCTACGGGCTGTTAAATTACAATAACTTATAGCAATCATGAAATAGATTACTGCTGCACACATTCAGTGTTATTATTATTATTGTTATAGTTGCCGTTACTGCAGTTGTTCAGGATAATACACTTTTCTTCTGTCAGGGTTTCATTGCCACACATAGATAGGCCTAACTTATGTGACTGATACCTCTAAATAATTAATAACTTTTAGGCAATAAATATGGTGATTTAGCCCAGCTCCAGAAAAATAGTGGACATCTGAGTGGACAGGCTCTTCAGCAGCTTCACAGCATTACCAGACTTGTGCTGATATGTATGTGATTGGCTGGAGAGTGTCTGTGTGATGATGATAATAATAATAATAATAATATTAACAATGATGATAGTATAATTTTCATAATCTAGGGTGAGTTTCATTTACAGTTGTACACTTTACACATCTGTAATGTTGGACAGGAAGATCATTGCTCGCAGAAGACAGCTGCAATGCTGTAAACAGGATGCAGATTCACCACTTTAAAACTGCTTTGTTTTAACAGGAACTGGAGTGTGCGCATGTGCCCGCGTGTGCCCGCGTGTGCCCGCGTGTGCCCGCGTGTGCCCGCGTGTGCCTGTGAAACCTTTATCAGATAC
>JAOVYW010003051.1:0-14438 GCA_025775045.1 Hiodon tergisus | reverse complement strand
CGCCAAACACAACCGGCACTTAAAACAGACTATTTACAGGTTTCTAAGTCCGTGAAGTGAGGCTTCCCGGCAGCCCCACACAATGGGGATGGCTATATCCCATTGGTAGGGGAAAGCGCACCTAGCCATCCCCGCTACACTATTATTTAACGTTTATGTGTCAGCTTTTCAGAGCCATATAATAAGTCATAATGATTATTTGTAGAAAATAGACTGGTGGTATTGGCATTTATCCAGTAGAGAGAGAAGAAAATAGCACGTCCAAAAGTATTCCCCAGTGAACGGAGAGGGTACTTGGCTGACAGGAAGAAAATGAAGAAGTCAGCGAACGTAAATACAATAAAAAAGTCTAAAAATAACAAAGCAATATCTCTGTTGGTTATTTACTAATACTACATTCCCTAATGGTCGGTGTGCTTGAGAGCCACTCTCAGGAAGTGCTTGGACACTCTGCAGGCAGGACCGGATGAACAGGCAAACTTGGGGCCACACACTCAGGTGAACATGGCTCCCTAAGAGAGGAAACTTCCCAGATTCCTTGAACCCAGATAGAGTCCGAAGAGGATGCTGTTAGCTTTATCCATCCCTGGACTTTAGGACCGGCAAGGGAGGTGAGTATGAAAGTTACCCTTCATAGACACTTATATTCTCTGTTTTCTTCCTGAGTGAGAAAAGGAAGAGACGGAGACCTATGAGAATCCCAATTTCCTTCCGTGTGGCCACTGCTGTCCAAACACAAAGCTGGGTATTTTCCAGCTTGTTTTACTTTCCCTTTCCACAGCCTTGTGTGTGTGTGTTTGCCATAGCTCATCCACATTCTTTCACGTGAAGGCTCAATCTTGCACATTTTCCAATAAGGCTATAAAAATCCCTTAAACTTACTGAAAGAAAGAGAAAAATCAACGGAACACAAGGCGTAGTATTCCTATTGGTTAAATTGCCGTTCCACTACTAGTCGGTAAACATGGACCTTTCACACTCCAACGAGTAGGAGACCATGGCCAGCGCCGCCATTGTCACTTTGCTCAACGAGGCCCCATCGTGTTCTCCAGGGTAATCTCCCTTCATTCTGCTCCAAAGGGCCCCACAGACGTGAGTTATGGGATTTGACCACGCGATAATAGACCGCATTCAGGTCTGGCCGCCGTCATAAAGGCTTTATCTGCCAACGGATGAAATGACAATGCCTAAACCTATTCGGCTTGGAACCTCAGCCGATTTTGGCGCCCTTTGTCCTGAACTGCTTCCCTTTAGCTGTCGGGGCCCAATCTCACAAGCTCATTGTACTGGGCTCGAAAAAAATTTAGTAAAACCTGGGATTGTGTCGAAGCAATCAGTGAGGCGCAAATTCTTTAGGTAGGTAAAAAAGCCTTTGCTGGCAGGCCTCAAGCTTCTGTGACAGGTGCTGGGAGAGGAGGGGTCATGAGAGACAGTGATGGTTTTCTCCACTTACTTTTGATTTCTTCAAATGAACCTCTCCTGCGATTATTTGGAAAAAAACTAGGATAAGTTGTTCGTGACAAGAATCCCTGAAATTTCCTTGTGCGAGGAGGAAAAAGCTCAAGGAAAGTTTTGTGTCTCGTGTTGCAGGTGCAGGGGAGTGCAGCATAAAATCAGAGGGGACTTGTGACGAACCTACTGAACGTCTTCTGTACAAGCATCTGTGGGGTAAATGCAACAAGGTCATGGAGCTTTGGACCAGGAGCAGCTCCAAGGATGATGACAGGACGTGGCCTGCCGGGATGGCCAGTTGCTGTTGAATTTTATTAAATTTAGCCAGTCTGTCATATCTGTCGTAGTGCTTGTTTTGCTCTCAATGATCCTCCTTCCAGCTTCACTTCAGCTATTTAAATATGCTTCAGCAAGGAAATTCAAAGAATGCTCATTAAATGAGTTCCTCAATTATGTGTAACTAGGCAGGTTCGAAATATTGATGCATATATCCTTCTGCAAGGTATATGTGTTCCTGGAAAGCAAATTTTCTTTAAGTTATAATTAAACCATGGACTTTTTATTTTTTTCTTACCAACGTAACATTTTATATTAGTGTCTGTGCAAATGTGCTGAAGATTAGATTTCAATGATTTCAAATATGTAAATGCAGTATATAAATTCAGAATAATCAAAAAACTCTAAAAATGTATTTTTCTCTGAAAAAGGAAAATACAAATAACTTACTTGTCATTGTACCTCAGTCGCAGGCTATAAAAGCATTCCCTATGATGCCACTGTGCTTTTTTTTCTGCAGCTGCAGCAGACTCTCATGCAATTTCAATAGTGGCCATCTCGGAATACACCACTTCCATGGGAATTTCCCCTCTGGCTGGCTGCGTCAAATCCAATATCGTTTACAACTACATTTCTTAACAAAGCCATTTATCAGAGTTAGATATAGATGTATATCAACCTAGAGTCGCCTAGGGAAGCTTTTATCATAAACGCCACATCAGATACGTTTTTTGTCACAGTTTCTCTCATTTGGGCCAGTTCGTCTGCAGGATCTCAGTTTAAGTGCAAAGGGAGCTGCCTCTGCCCAGCTTTCATGAGCTGCAGGAGCAATCTGGCTGGACTTAAGTCTCCGTGTACTAGTATCCCAGAGATACTTGTGTAGTATACAAGAATTTGTGGTTAAGTGCTTGTATCGAAGGACAGATACTTGAGACTGATGTCCTAGCCAAAGACCAAGTCGTTCCTCCTAATGCTTGTCTCACAGTTTGTGCATGTTTTTTAAATATGTCTTTATTGAAACAGAGCAAAAATGTGGAAACTGTAACAACCATAAGATACACAGTGGAGGCGTTGATATCTAGACATAAATTACAGTAACAACAAAAACAACAACAGTATTTTTAATCGCAATGAAGACTTTTTCGTTTTATTTGATTTCCTACACATATAAAATAACTGTCACAGGAGTTAATTTCTTTTGCTTAAATATCTATTTTTTATTATATAAAGTTCATCACCTTTCAATCAACAATGTTACATGTAATTAATAGACACTGATGATGCTGTAAAGTTCATAAAGTTCATCACAAATAAAACCCTGTGATTAAAACAAGAGGACCTAATTTACTCCCTTAATTGATAAGTAAAGCCATCCAGAATTCAATCTGACTTTCTTCAAGACTTTCATTCAAGTTTGACTGACTGGATTGAGAGGTTAATTTGCAGTTTAATTTAGATTAGGTGCAATATTCATCAGATCATTGTGGATTGAAATAATTTCAGGAAGGTTACAAGGGCCGATTTGTTTGGGAAAGGCACAGTAATAGATTTGGCTCATGGTAATCACTTTCATTATTAGAGATATTATCAAAATCGAGAGCTTCAAGCATCAATTAGGGTGGGAGCAAATAGGCCATAATTTGTTTGGATCAAACAAATTCAAACTTACTGGCATGCATGACATATTTTATTGTTGTGGGACGCAAATTCTGAACATTCTCAACTCTTGGGTTCTAGAGTTTGCCCTCCCACTCATCCATTTTATTTGTCATTTGGAAAACGTCCCAGATTCTGGTCCTTGGGGAAAACAAGCACCCATTCTTTCAATAAACAAGTTTTGTGAATCAGCCGAGTAATAATGATTACTCAAAAAGATGAAATCTTGTACATTTTGCCTTTCCGACACTGTTAGCGCACTTACCGGTTGGAGAGTTATGACGAATTTCTGGAAAAGCAGCGCCTTATTTCTCTACGGCACACTGGTATTTCGACTTGGCTGACATTATCTGAGCAGGTGAGCGCACATGTAAATTTTTTTCATTTTTAATTATTACTGACGCACGAGACTGAAAGGAAATTACATAAACTATCACTGACCTTCTGCTTAACTTTCCCATTTTCCTGATGTATGCAGAGAAATAAAAGGCCCTCGAGCACCTTTCACCCGTAAGCCCTCTTGGGGTGTGGGGAGAGCCATTAAAAGCGGGTCTGTTTCCTTTGAGCCCCACTGCCAGCGCCATTCCATTTTCAGTATGGATCTCACCCCGTTGCAGGCTTCCTGAATGATCGGGCATTTGGCTCCGTCTGTAAGTAGGCACACGCTACTCACAATGGCTTTGAGTGAATTTGCCAACCCATCCCCTGTTTCTGTTGAAGCAATGGAGAACTCTTTCTTTGCCAATATTAACTGAAGAGCAGGTTAATATACAAAAACATAAATACACACACAAAAACATTATTACAACATGGTTTCCATAGTAATTCCCTTAGTTCCATTGCGGTGTTTGTGATGACCGATAAGATGAATTTCTTTTTTTTTCATTTTAATTTTTCAGTGTCTTTGCTCGTGGCCCTACATTCAGCTTTTTTCGCAGCCATTGTTATGTAACTTGCCTTTCAGTATAATATTCAAGGTCAAGTGATATACATACAGTAATGTCAGTCCCTTTAAAAATATGGTATGCTATGCTAGCATATTTCACCCTGATGTAATTAATTTTTATACACCTTGACATAAGTCCAAAAGTGTTATTTCAGATTCTAAAGAATCCTTTATGCTATATTTATGATAAATCTGCCCTGAATTTAAATCACATTCGCAGACTACAGGCAGGACAATGGCATTTACATTTACTTTGCAAATGCTTATATCCCAAAAAAACTTACATAACTTCCTATTTTACACAGCTGGATATTTACATAGAACATGAACATTTAGTTGTGCTGTGTTCATGGCTGCAATGTGGTGCTGACCTTTACACCTACAGGAGCTTTTATGACATCCGATTCTAAATCCATAGGCATTAATATCGAGTTGGTTGCCCCTTTGCAGCTATAACAGCTTCCACTCTTTTGGGAAGGCTTTCTACAAGATTTTGGAGTGTGTCTGTTGGAATTTTTACCCATTCTTCCAGAAGAGCATTTGTGAGGTCAGACACTGATGTTGGATGTTCTAGTTCATCCCAAAGGTGTTTGATAGGGTTGAGGTCAGGGTTCTGTGTGGGCCAGTCAAGTTCTTCCACCCAAACTCATCCAGTCATGCCTTTATGGACCTTGCTTTGTGCACTGGGGCACAGTCATGCTGGAAAAGAATGACTACCCCAAACTGTTTCCACAAAGTTTGAAACATAGAATTTTCCAAAACTTCTTGGTAAACTGAGGCATTAACATTTCCCTTCAGTGGAAATAAGGGACCTAGGCCAACCCCAGAAAAACAACCTCATAGGATTATCCCTCCTCAACCAAACTTTACAGCTGGCAAACGGCAGGAAATGTTCTCCTGGCATTCACCAAACCCAGACTCGTCCATCAGTCTGAAAAAATGTTTTCCATTTGCTATGAATGTTTGGCTCAGATAAAGGTTTATGGAGTAGATAGATTAGCACATCGCCAGGTTCTTTCATGTAGAATTAAAAAGTCTCCATACTCCATCTCGCAGATCATCATTCCTTTCCGTAGCTAATGGAGTGTATGTCAGGGTCATGATCGCCCTTCCCTCGTTAAGCCAGCCAATTAGTCTGGGATATCTGCTACAATATCTAATCATTCACAATTTGCAGATATAGCTTCAAAGGCTGCCCACCAGCCCTGTCCCATCATCCTTCCAAAAAGCGACAGGTAAGGCTTCTTGCATGTGGGCGGGTCTACGCTGAGGCCACAGGCGCCTGGCAACATCTCGCCACACTGACCCCTCCCCCTCCGAGGAACTGGCTGCCTAGACGCAATCGGACTGCAGTTTTTACTGTGGTCTGCCAAATGTGAATGTCAGCCATAATTTAGTCAGCAGGCTGCGTTCCTCTGGGACGCTCTGGACCTCGTATTGCTGTTACACACTCCTGAAATTGATAAGGCCAACTGGAAGGTGGCATCTTGGTTTTCGTTCCAGGGCTTGCAGAAGAGTGGGGGTGAGGGGCAAAGGTAATGGGTGGTGGGAGGACACGCCTTAGGGGGGCGGGGAGGCCTGTGCATGGGTGTTTTTATTCCTGTGAAAAAACAGGTTGCAACCCCCTCCCCTCCCACCTCTGCCCTTCTGCATACACGCACTCCATCTGACTGATAGGATAGAATAAGAATAGCAGGAACGCTCCTGATGCTGTTACACTTCCCTGGAGTCAAGTCTCTAGCTTGATGCTTTGATTTAGGGGTTACAAGGGGTGGGGAAGAGTTAGGCAGGGGAGGTGTGGGTGGGTGGCAAACGTGGAGAGCTGTCTCCATGCTGATCTCAGCCTGAAATAATGATGCACTGACATGACAGCATGTTATGCCATCAAAGGCAATGTTGCTCCCACTGGAAACATTTCACGTAACTCATGCCTTTGTCATCTTGTTTGTGTTTCCTGATACTCGCTTCCTTCCAGTTATTAAAACACACCAGGGGCTTATCTCATCTTAATGTCGTCTTTAGAGCACTGGCAAACGTCGACCCGAATTCAAAGGGCCGCTGTCGTCAACAGTATTCCTGCTGATATTCGACGCAAGGGTTTACGCAGTGAATGATCGTGGTAAAAGCCTAAAGACTTCTCCAGTCACATTAAAATCATTACGGAGTGGCATTACGGAAGGTATTTGAAAAGGCTTTTAGTCACTCCTTCCTGTGGGTTATAGACAAGAAAAGCTTTCGTTAAGGGGATGTTGATACAGTAAGTGAAATGATGTCTGTGTTGTAAATACCTCATCTCAATAAGAATGGGACTGCACTGCTTTTTGGGTTTTCTTAACTTTTGTTCATTGCATGATACACTGCTCATCAATAATTTTGCAACAGGTAACCTTGAAAAAGAAACCAAATGTTTCATATCGTTTTCTTGGGAGATGTGATATGCATCGACAGAAGTAAAATGGGGGTGAGCCCTGCTTGGTGGAAAGACCTGGAAGTAACAAAGGATTATATGTCTCAATGACGAGTAGTGGTTGAAAAGGAGACACTCCTAGTTGATAAACACATATTGTGTGGCTCAGTGGTTAAGATATTGAATCTTTGACCAAAATGTTTAAGGATGACTGCTATTAATAATAATTAATTATTATTCTTTACTGGCAAGTTTCAGGTAAAATAAATACAAATTCCGTTTAACATGTGAACTACAAGACGTTTCTGAGCAGTTCTCAGCAAATAAATGATCTCACTGCAACATTTGATTGAGCAATCCAACACTGGATGTATTGGGCAGTGGCCGTATGATACGGGCCGTAGACGTACAAATATGACGCAATGGCCCAAATAGCTCTGTAACCCCACCCCCAGACACAGCCCCCGTCCCCCCAAGTTTTGAACAAGCCTGTCAAAAGTTTTCCCTGTAGGTCCTGGGATTCCTTTGGCCATAGCTGCCCAGCTGTGATCCAATAGACTTGAATTAACTGTGAGTTAATATTTCTCTATAGACTTCTTTTCCTTGCCTTAAGTAACCTCCCTAGTATAACAAAAAAGCTTTTTATAGTAAGACAAACTTCTGAGGCATCTTCTAATTATAAATTTGGAATATTATCCATGAAATGATTCTGACAGAGGAAAGAATTTTGGGAGCTGAAGGGAGCGTTCTGTTGATCTCGCTCCATCGCCTCGACACTCAAGCTAATTCTGGAAATGTTTGGAAAGCTGTTCCCTCTGATCAGCCAGAGTGCAGGCAAAATATTAGCTAGTCGCCCAAAGGAATGACTTTCATTCCACAGGCTGGAATGTATCAAAAGATTACTAGTGCCTTTTTAAAGACACCAACCCCCTCTGTCTCATAAAGGTCGGTGTCTACTCACATCTCCGTCTTGACTTCATCCTAATGTCTGCATGTTCAGCCACCTTGGACATGTGACATATTGCATGCTGTTCTTTCAGAGCTTCATGAAACACTGAATCAGCCATCTGGTGCCAGCGCCCTGTTACGTGTGCATACATCTGTATGCGTGCATATTTGTACACATGTAATTATGCTTAATTAGCATCCACTGCTGCATTCACATCTGCATGTAAACTGGGAGAAGCCCCCACCCACCCCCCATTCCCTTCCCGCCGAAAATCTACAGACATTTTTTCTAAGCCTCATGGTTTAGTGAATAACTGGGTGGGCAAAAGTAATAGAACAATTATGGTAACAGATGAATGAGAAAAATAAACAGAGTATTGCGGGCCCACTCTCACCGACTGCATGGATAGAACCAAGCAGATCTGTAATTAAACACACGGGACTCTTGAGAGACGAAGCAGATGCAATGAGCCCAGAAAAAAAGTACTGACTTTGATCTGAAAGCAGATGATAGAGTGCAAGGATCTACAGCATTCACCAGTATATTATGCTTTTCATCTCCTCCATAGAGAACCAATTTGGATAAGCGTTCCAGACTCGGACCTCTGAATTCCTCTAACTGTAAATAGCATGGGGAGGAAGTAGTCCCTTTCAGTCTAAGGCGTCTGCAAACCATTAACAGTCTTTAAATCTGAGCAGTTGCGTAGCAAATGTCATAAGATGCACAATTATTTGGATACTTTCAAATAAAAATATCTTGGACAGCTACCAACCTTGTGCCTTGGGTTCATAACTTATTAAGGAGATTACTGACTGTTTGATATGATTTTCATCAGACCTCCCTTACAGAATATACAGGGTAATGCTTGATTCCAACAATTTTCATTCTAAAAGGAAGAGATCTTCTGGCACATTGGATACGTTACTTGGGTGCATTAGCAATTGATAGCCATTTCCTTCAAGAGCAGGTGGTGACGTAACAGTTAACTTTATTGTAGATAAACACAATGTGTTTTTTTATTTTTTTTTTATTTGATTAATGTATTAATTAAGACAGAGAAAACTTGGCTCCCAAGGGCAGCTTCCTAGGCATTTTTAATTAAATCTCTGAAGCTTGAGTGAGCCACAGTCTGATTGGATGTGACACCCGGGCACAGAAATGAAGAGTGTAAGAACTTTAGAACTGGTACTGGATGTGCTGTGCTGAATCTGGTGACCCTTTATGCCCTTCTTGTTAAATCATGTTGGGTTAATACTTATTATTCCCCCCATACCTCTTGCTCATTCCCTTAGTGGTGCACATCCAAGGGCACCACTGTAGCGGAGAAATGGACCTGCTTATTTTTTTATTGTTAAAAAGTAGTACTGGGTTAATTTATAATGTCAGTGTAGGAGGCACATTTTCAAATGTATACGTTGTCTAAGAGACAAAGCTATTTGAAGCACCTTGCGATAAAATCTTCTCTGGCTTATGATTCATCCTGTATGACTGATGCTCCAAGCATCTTCAGTAACATGGCAGTAAAATAGCATTCATAAAAAAACAAGCACACACACACACACACACACACAAAATGTAGAGGTTGATGACTAGAATACAACGTCAAATCGGTTCTGTGAATAGAAATACTGTCACCATCAATGTTTCAATGCTGATTCAACATCATTTTACCTTGTTTCTCATATCTAGTACATTATGTCAACAAACTGACTTAAATCAGTGGTTCTCATCCCTGTTCCACTTTCTCAACTGTGTGCCTGTGGCCTGGAGGTTATAACATTGGCCTTCTGACCTAAAGGTTGCTGGTTTATACCTCTGCCCTCCCTACTAACAAATCCAACAGTTTGAATGGTTGGTTTAAGGATGTAATGCATTCTTACATAATAAAGACAATGTCTATGCTAGATGTTCATGGGAGACAAAGACACACACCACAGACGGTAATGCTGTGTACTTTAAGAGGAAAAACAGTTAGTGTTTTATATGAAGAACTGAGTTTAGTGAATAGATGTCTCCCACATTCTGAATTGATTATGCAGCTAAACACAGGTGAAAAATCATATTATTTTTATTTAATTATTCATATTTGAATTAATTGGTTAATTAACTTAAGTCGGAAGGTTTAGCACCTGCATTAGCGTTGGAGATGGCCCAATCAAAAAATTTCAGACAAAATGCTACCACAATGCAATCTCTCAGGTTATAAGGCTACAGGGGTTATAGAAAGACAGTGTAATAGGGATGTTAGAAAGTCAACTGTTTAATTATACTTCAGCCCTAAAATAAATGAAGCAAACCCCATATGTATTAACATTTCAAAGAGTTTCCTTCAGCCCGTTATTTTTGTTGCTGGATTGGAGTGTCACTGTGCGCTTTTAAAAGCAGCTACTAATCAGGCACCATGGTAGGCATGTTTTCCACCAAAAAACTGTTACACATTGTAAAAACAACAGCAGCGACAAGCCCGAATGTGCCTGCAGAAGGAGTGAAACTGATGTTATGCAATTCCTTCTCCAAACTGAAGCTGTCCGCAGGCAGACACGTTGATTCTGCCAAGGCGAACAGACAAAATCACAAATGTGGATGAAAGAGAAATCCTACTTGTCAACCCTGCGGTGAATGTTTGTGGAGCACAATGCATAATGAGACGGACTCCCGATGCAACCGGCTGCAAGGAGGCAGTACATTTTCAAGGGCATATCTTTATACTTTAAGTCAGACATCTTATACATTGGTATCCATAATGTCCAACATATACCGTGCTGAAATTACATCTCTTGTCCTGCATTGATAATATGGTCATGCCACCGAGAAGGCAGTGATGTGATGCATACTCTCTACACACAGTGCCCCCAAAGGGATGTTTCTCGTTCTTTGTTGATTTAAAAATTCAATTTTCTTCAGGTCCTCACTATTAGAGCATGTCAGCGCTAATATATTTAGTTCGCCCCAAAGCGCTAATAGAAAGGTTCTTCAATCAATTTGGGGCTGGTAGCCCATATATCCTAGTTCATTTATATATTTATTTATTTAAACTAGGTCAGATTCTCAGAACATTATCTTTTGAGTAATCTTTCAGACTGCAGCTTCTGTGTGTAGGAAATCCATACAGTATTGAGCCATGGGTGGAGCCGCAGCTAAAATCTTGAGGTTTTGACAGTCTGACCCACTTTGCTAGGAAATCTGTAACAGGCCACCCCAGTGTCAATGTGCACTACCTGAGAAGGAACATCTCTGTGTTGGTCAGTACATACATTGTTTTGCTAAAAGGTTTGTGGATGTGCATGCGGTTTGTGTGATTATCCCTCAGAGCCACAGTTACGCAACCGACCCTCCTCAAGGTCACCAAGGTTAAGCCCAGAGAGAGCAGAAGAGAGAAGTGAAGGGGGTTATGGTCAATCACTAGTGGCCAGGGTGATGGACAGATGAACTTCATTATACTCCTCTGAGGTGACACGGTTCTGTGCATAAACCTGTTTTTAACATAAGAAAGACTAGACTGTTTGATCAAGTGGGGGGGGTTGTGCATAATTTTAAACCTATTACTGTCTTAAAGCATAATTGCTGAGATTCAAAGACAATACAAAAAAAGAGGACATAGCAATTAAAACATTTTTAAATGCTCAACACATGGAGAGCAATGTGCAACGTTGACGCATGTGTTTTGGTAGTTTTCCAAATCTGAGTTTTTTAATTAAATTAATTACATTCAAAGTCAGAAAACTTGGAAACAACTCCCTTTGTTGTGACAGAGGCTCATTTGCATATTTATCCCTTCTCTTCCCTTCCAGCAAACTTTTACTCCCCTGAGACTGCCTCTGGACGCATGTGTCCAACGTAAAAAGCGTGACAGGCGAGCACGACGGATCAGATTTCAAAAGTCTTTAAAATTTTTTTACCCGTGCTTTATAGTTTCTGCTGCCAGCCATGCTTCCCAGTATTGCCCAATAATAAAATGACGTCTTAAGAGGGTGCGGAAATTGTAACATTATTAAGCTGCACAAGAAATATCTTTGCAACAAAATTTGTGGTTGAGATAAGGCATCAGTGTTTAACAGCACTTAAAAAAAAAAAAAAAAAAACTTGCTCATGAGAGATTCTACAGAAGGGCTTGCCTGACGAACATTCCCTAAAGTAACAGAAACAGGGATTTTTTAATTGCCGAAGAGTGTCAAAACCAAGCTTGCAAATCTGATTGTAATCAAGAGTGCCAACTTAGGATCTGCATTGAGCCCATGCATAAATAAGTATTGCTATAAATGAAACATAATTATTTATTTAATTTTATACATAGATACAGTATATATTCATGATATTGAGATATATATTGAGTTATAACTGGTGTTATGACTAGTGTAAACTTGCTAATCAACTACATCTATGTTGCATTTTTTTATTGGCAGTTAATTGGAGCTTCTTTCCATTTTTATGATTATGAGTGATAATAATTAGTACGAGTTGCTTGTTACTTTTATGGCATGACGGTGCATTTCTGTATAAATTGGTTGTCGCTACTTTACAATAATTACCTGTAATTGGTGTTAGTTATGTTGCAGACCCATATTTCCGATAAAACATAAAACGTAACATTTTGGAGAAGATTCTTTTCAGTGAAAAAAGATGGTGACATCAGAGTCTGTAGAGCACAAGGAAGGTCAAAACTAGTCCCCATCTGTGGTGGTGATATCAAAGAGCCTCGGTCTAAATAAAAAAAATTAAAAAACAAATGTAACCCCTTAAATAATCCTGGACTATAGCAATAAAAAGGTGTTGTTTTTATAGTATGTGATTATAGCCCATACTGGGCCCACCTCGACACCCTCCTCTGTCGTTCTCTATCACAGCCTCATCCTTGGTAGCATTAGTATTCCTGGGCAACGCTCTGCGGCTTCCAGTCAGTGTATAGCTGCTTTATAAAAACAACTTCTCTCCGATGCCAGAGAGGTGTTGCCTTCCACAAGCAGAGTCTATCTTTGCCCCACGACCTCGTAAATATATTAATGTGATTCCCTTAGCTGTGTATATAGTCTGGCCAAGGCTGCATGAATGCAGCTAGGCCACAAGAAAGAATAATTAGGGAGAATTAAAACAACTGAAAACAACCAGCCGATTTTGAAACAACCAGTTTGAAACAGCTTGGAATAGTAACTTGAAAATCAAAAATCAATAGAAATAAAGTGGGTCTCATTTAAAATGTACCTAACCTTTGACCCTCATTGAATATGCAACCCAATTCCCCCATCAATCGCACAATCAATCGCAGCACTGTATGGATTTTGGTTCACAGAGGTAGGAAGCCATAAAAACTTAATTAAAATAGCTAATTTGACTTAATTTTTGCCTCGAGCGGGTGGTTTAGGTAAGAGACAGAACTCATTGGTAAACCTAAACACACATGTCCCTACAGAAAAACAATAAAATTGATCATTCAGGCAAACCCGCTATTTAAACAGAACCTTTCTCTTTATGACTTTCAGAATATAAAATATTGATACACATATTTACACACTTATACAACATGCCCATGCAAATTATATATAGTAGTAATTAAGTGAATCCATCAAGGCACAAAAACCTTGTCAGTAACGTTTATTTATTATCCTGATTTCATTCAGTATATCTCAATAGAAAAAGAAGAAAAGGCACCCATACAGACTTTTCTTTATTTGACCCAAGATTTGTCTTGAGTTGAAGTATTCCTGGCTTTCCTGAATGCCCTGGTGGTGGTAAACTTTCTTTATTCTCTCCCCCTGCTGCGATCCAAGGGATAACCAAATGCTGCGTCTGTGTTATTCCCCCACCCCCCGACACCTGCAGGGCAGAAAAAGCAGCTACTGCACGCTGCTATCTCACTCCCTCTGTTGTGAGAAGAAGATTTTTTTTACTTTTTATTATTATTTAAAAAAATGTTTGCTAGCAGCCATTAGTAACTGCCCCATCTTGTCAATGCTTAATGTTAATCACATTTGGGCCCTCTAGTAGATCTTCATTTTGCAACATATACATTTTACTTACCAGGTTCTGAATGTATGACAACTGGGATTATTTTAAAAAAATACGCCGACAATTGTGCATTATCATAAATAGTATATGTTCTACCATTAATTGCCACATTCTAATAAATTTCTTTTATTACTGTTTTTAATATTCTTTTGAAGACAATTTTAAGCAAAAAAAAAAGTTTGGATGCTATCACCACAAGCTGGAACAGAAAGGGAGAATTAATGGCAATACACCAAACAGCCAAGGTAGAAAATTTGCTGTTGTTTTTCATTCTCTGTTTTACACTATTGCAAAATTGAACTGATTTTGGTTTAGCGAGGCAAATCAAATCTGACAGATGTTTATGTTAAATGTAAGTTAAATTCGCATAAGCCTGAAATCCCAAGACAAATTCTGTTTTTGCAGATCCTGCATGTTCACCTGAATGATACAGTAAGATACTGTAAGCAAACAGGAATCTACATTTATGACAGAATAAATATACAAAGTCCCTTATCAATGTCCTCAGCTAAACGCAGCACTGTGTACTTCGGTAGGTATTTAGAGGTTGGGTAATGTAATCATTGTTATTGTTATTTCAATAATATGAATGTAGTATGAATATTATTTAATTCTTACCTACTTTAATGCTGTAGCAACTGCTTCACCTTCGTTTCCTAACTTCTTTGTCCCGGTTCATCGAAGCTGGAAATGGGAAGCAGGAATCGGCACGCCTCTGCCTGTGTTTAAATGTCCGCCATTAACCACCC
>JAOVYW010003050.1:0-14438 GCA_025775045.1 Hiodon tergisus | reverse complement strand
CAACGCCAGGCTTTCCCCACATAGAATTCCAATTATCTATAAAAGCTACATCGTTTGATGCACACCAGTCAGTCAGCCAGCGATTTAGTGATGAGAGTCTGCTGTACATCTCATCACCTCTAAAAGTTTCCAAAAAAAATTATTTGCTTCTGGCCATTTTGGGCCTGTAATCGAACCCACTATTGCTGATGCTCCAGATAATCAACTGGTCTAAAGACACGTTGTGTTTGCTAATCCAAGTTTATCATTTTAAAAGGCTATTTGATCATTAGAAAACTCTTTTACAATTATTTTAGCACAGCTGAAAACAGTTGTGCTGATTAAAGAAGCAATACAACTGGCCTTCTTTAGACTAGTTGATTATCTGGAGCATCAGCAATTGTGGGTTCGATTACAGGCCCAAAATGGCCAGAAGCAAATAACTTTTTTCTGAAACTCAGTCTATTCTTCTTCTGAGAAATTAACGCTTATCCATGCGAGAAATTGCCAAGAAACTGAAATTGTCAGACAATGCTGTGTACTACCCCCTTCACAGAACAGCACAAACTGGCTCTAACCAGAATAGAAAGACAAGTGGGAGACCCCGTGCAAACTGAGCAGGAGGACAAATACATTAGAGCATCTAGTTTGAGAAACAGATGCCTCACAGGTCTTCATCTGGCAGCTTCATTAAATAGTACCCCCAAAACACCAGTCTCAACATCAACAGTGAAGAGGCGACTCCTGGATTCTGGCCTTCTAGGCAGAGTTGCAAAGAAAAAGCCATATATCCGACTGGCCAATAAAAATAAAAGATTAAGATGGGGAAAAAAACACAGACACTGGACAGAGGAAGATCGGAAAAAGTGTTATGGATAGACAAAAGTTTGATATGTTTGGATCACAAAGAAGAACATTTGTGAGATGCAGACAAATGAAAAAATGCTGAAAGAGTGCCTGACGCCATCTCTTGAGCATGGTTGAGGCAATGTGATGGTCTGGGGGTGCTTTGGTGGTGGTAAAGTGGAAGATTTGTACAGGATAATAGGGATGTTGAAGATGGAAGCAGTCAGCTGGTATTCTGTCTATAATGGAGTGGCCAGCACAGTCACAGGATTTAAACCCTGTTGAGCTGTTGTGGGAGCAGCTTGACCGTATGGTACATAAGAAGTGGCCATCAAGCCAATCCAACTTGTGGGAGGTGTTGCGGAAATATAGAAAAGCATGGGGTGAAATCTCTTCAGATTACCTCAACAAACTGACAACTAGAATGGCAACGGTCTGCAAGGCTTAATTGATGCAAATGGAGGATTCTTTGACGAAAGCAAAGTTTGAAATTTGATTATTATTTCAATTAAAAATCATTATTTCTAACCTTGTCAATGGCTATATGTCCTATTCAAACTCATTTCATGTACGTTTTCATGGAAAACAATGACATTTCTAAGTGAACTTTTGAATGGTAGTGTATATATATATAGATATATAGATGCAAATGTACAGCAAAAGTCTTAGGCACATGTAAAAAAACCTTGACGTTGTTAAGATCAAGGCTCTGTGGAGGTCATACTATCTGTTTCCTTGTTCTTTTTTTCACTGAAGATTTTTGACCTTGGCTGTGTGTTTGGTGTCATTGTCCTACCGTAGATTGAAGTTGAGACTGATCAGACGCCTCCCTGATGGTAATTGCAGGATGGATGAGAATCTGCTTGTACTTCTCAGCATTAAAGATACCATTAATTTTGACCAAATTACCAACTCTATTTGCAGAAATGCAGCTTGGAAACTCTGCCATGTTTCAGCACCCATTCCTTGTGTTTTCATGCATAGGCGAGTCTCTTGGCTTTGTTTCAACTTTGGAGGAATAGCTTTTTTGCATCAACTTTCCATGAAGATCAGTTCTAACAAGACTTATCCAGGCTATAGACAGGTGTACTTAGATTCCAGTGGTTTCTGTCAGTTCAGAGCTGATAGTAGTGCTGGATTTCTTCCAATTTCGAAGGAACGTCAGTTTGATGTATCAGTTTGATGTCTACTGCACCCAGTTTCCATGGCCAACCAATGTGTTTCTGGTATTCAACCTTGCCTGTATCTTTGTGCTTCTTCTGAAGAGCTTTGGCAGCACATCTTGATACTCCTGTCTGCCATGAAATTTCTGCTTTGGGAGACCTTGCTGATGCAGGATGATCACGTTGTGTCTTGTTGCTCACTCTTAGTAAAAATTGATGATTTGAAGGTTAAACTGTCATATCTGCCACACCTTCACCTTTTAGTTTGGTTGTCCTTCGCCCAGTTTAATTCTTTCTACAACCGTTTATGTTTCACTTAATCAGCTCATTATGTCATTGATCATTAGCACCTGTTTGTTATCTTTGTTTAAAAACGCACTGGGCTATTTACCAACCAAGTTATCATTTTTAATCTGAAAAGTGGTCTATTACATAATATATAATTTTTTTCAACAACATACAACATTTTCTCTGTAACATTGAATTTTCTGGAAAATGAATGGATGTCAACAGAGATGTACACCCATAGCCAAGAACATTCCTACTCTAACTATGCAGCAACATATTTTCACTGACTGGTAAGTAAAAAACATCTTTAAACTGAAAAATCAATTTCCTGCCAGTTAGCAAACCTGCAACATATTGTAACGGGGATGGCAAGCAGCGCTTCCCCCGCCAATGGGCTTTAGCCATCCCCGGAGGGGCTGCTGGGAAGCCTAGCTCCCAAACTGTAGATAGTGTTAATAATGTGTCTTATGCTTTGTGCTTTCCTGACTGTGATGTATAGTAGTTTAGTTTAGTTGACTACTACTAGTGTTTTTGTGGTTGTGGTTTGGGTCCCTCACCGTGGGCTTGTTTATCTGTGCGTGTGGGGACCCTCTGTGTATTCCTGTGTGTTAGTCAGTTCTTTGCACTGCCAGTTCTGGCTTTGTTAAGGCGGTCGTAAGCGCATGTGCGAAATAAAGAGCATGTATTTCTGTTGATCGGTGTCTGACTCCTTGCTTGAACCCAGCAGAGTAGTAGCACTCCAAGGAAACGCTACAATATTTACTACTGACACTGAACTGGGAAGATATTAATTTCCATTGCAGGAAAAAAGCTAATCCTTCATTGACCAGAACATTAATATCACTGGGGCTGCTGGGGGACCCAAGGGGCCATAATAAACGTAATGTCATCAAACTAATTATACGACTACAATAAAACAATAGAAAAAAAGGCACGGCTGTTTTTGAGTTTCTGTAACCTTCTGTTTCTTGGAGCCTGTTAGTCTAATGCCGACCTCACAGCTGTCACTGTCACTGCACTTTTAAGAACTACTTACTATTCCCAAAGTAAATTACTGTGTAATGTAAATCAAGTGCCAATTAAACATTTGCCCTGCTTTAACCCAGTCCAGCACAAAAAAAGGTTAGAGTTTAAAGTGACTGAGGCGAGAAGACAGATACATTATTAATAACAAGCTACAATGCCTTTATCATCGCACTGGCATTTAAGCATGTTGTAAAAGTGGGGTCTTCTGATGGCATTCTAATCCTGTGACTTTGGGTAAAATACAAACCGGTTTAACCTGTTGCCATTTGTAAAAGCATTCGGAAGAATGATGACCATTTTGAATGCCAAATACCTTTGAGGGGGGTGAGAGTGTTAATTAATATATCTGTGTGAAACCTTTCTTTTAATCAATTCTTTTAATGAATGCCAACTATTCAGTTGGAATGGAGGCCAGCTTAACTTACTGTTGTTGTTACTTGTGGTCAACTCGTCGTTTAAAAGTAGGCGTTAATAAAAATAGAAAAAATTAAAAACCTAAAGTTCATTTAGCGAATCACACCCATGTCATATTAATTTTTATGATGTAATAGCCTAAACATCAAATACAGACACTTATATAATCGCAGTACACACTGTAAACTACGTCATGATTCTGATTAATGTCCCCCAACATTGGCCAAAGTGTGCTCATGTTTATTTTATTCAGCAGTTTATCACTTAATATGATGTAGTGTTTGCTGAATTGTTACAAATGTCTGAATGCCCAGCCTGGCATCCTATTAATGGTTACCCAGAGAACATACTGATTATATTGTCCGCAGAGATCTTCAAGAGCTTGTTCCCTCCCGCCCATCTCGCTATCTGAATCTCAACATTTTACCATGAAATAGTGGTAACCACAAATAACTATTTTCCTTTTGCTGTTAAATTTAGATTGTGCCTTTGCAGGTTGACCGCTCGCTATCCTTCAGGCTATGACATACTGTCACCCTATCTCTCTTTTTCAGGACATCTTAAATATGCAGTGATATAAAGGTAATTACATGCTCAATTGGCAGCTGAGTCTTATTTTTAGGCGTGAGTAAGTGAGTCACTTTCCTGTTGACATCACAAAAAAGACACAGCCAACCCCTTACAGGGGGACAGGTTTGACATGCAGCTGTGTGGCAAAGGAAGCGGCGGGCATCCTGGACCCACACAGGAAGTGCTCGTAGGTCACCAATATCCTTAATCTGCATGGAAGTGGATGAGGAAGCTCTTTGATTTTAAATATCAAAGTGATAAGCCTGAGGATTCAAAAACGACTTTCGTTCATGTAAATAAGGAAATTACAGACATTATGTAGTCCCTCAATAAACTTTGTCCGTGTATGACCCGCAGATAGGATAAGCAGACTTCAGTTCCAGATGTATAACTCAATAATATTATTTACTTAGTACATGATTACAAAAGAAGGCTACTTTGATTATGATTCGTTTCAACAGTTCCAAGAGTTCTGGTCAGAAAGTTTTACATTGCAGATTTTTAATGGATTATAGAGATCAAAGAAAATGTTATGTCAGTGTAAATTCTGAATAATTGTGGTGTACACCCTTATATTATATTATTCCTGTCTCTGTGCTACAGATCATTAGATTATTTGGTCCAATGAACTCCCCCACCCCTACCATGCCAATAAAAGGAAGCATAACAAGTGTGGTCACAATGCAGGACAGTAAACAAAATGTGCTAAATAGGATTAAATAGTTTTGATTAGTAATTGCCCAGTAAGGGAGCTACATATATGAAAACACTATATGTACATTTCACAGTTTCCTTGAAAGAGCAGGAAGAGCACTGCACTCCTCTTCCCCATAATAATCTTTGATCTCTGATGAAGACGCGGCATCATTCTGTGTACACAACACAGGCACCGGCCATTCAACTTAACAAAATAAATAATCAATGCTAATGGATTTCCATCCTTCAATGTCTTCCCACTGAAGAGGTCTCAATGGCCACTATTAATTCACTGATTTAGATTTTTTTTAAATGATTATTCATTGATATCATTGTGAATCAACATATGAAAAGGCAGCTTTGGGTGCATGGGATTCAAATTACCTATTTTAATGCAAAATAATTGCTTGTCAGTAGATGTCTGTGTGTATTTAGAAAATCACAGTTTTTTGTTTGTTTTTTGTTTTCCACTGATTGTCTACACTGAAGAAACTGAAAAAACGGCTGTCAACTTTATGATCACAGTATGTTGTTAAAAATAAAATGACAGTGAAAACCCAAAATTACAGATATGTTAAATTAATTACATATGAATACAATATTTTACTGTTAATGTATGCACAGTGGACACAGTTACATTACCATTGGCTTCAGGGCTGGATTGGTAATCAGGCATACCAGGCGTTTTCCCGGTGGGCCGACGTACTTTGGGGCCAATATTTCCCCATCATGTAGGGACAGCAGCCCGTTGGTTTGTCTTCTGTGTTGACAGTGTGTAAACCCAATCACAATGCACGATAGACGGAGCAATTACGTATCTTGCTCCGCCTTATATAAATATCGCCTCCCCCTTCTTCTCCATCATCTCTCAAAATGGACAGACCAAAGCGTAAAAATGGTGCTGAAAAACTCCGGGATAATAGGGTTAAAAGTTTGGAGGCAGATGCCACTAAATGTGCCAAAATAACTGATGTTTACTTTAAGGGAAAGAGCAGGTGGCGAGCAATGAAAAAGAGGCTTGTTCTATTGATGAGGGCCAGAGGGACAGGCAGGAAGAAGAGGAGAAGAGGGTTGTTGAATCGGTAAGGAATACCTTCATGATAAGAGTAAAACTCCAACGTAAAACTCAAAAGATATTTTAATCTTTATTTTTTATATCACAAATGTCTGAACACAAAACCTATAATGCTATATATACAATACATGAAAATACTTTGGGTAAAATGTCATGCTTTCTTGAAACAATGCAAACAAACAAGGTTCACGTCATTAAGGAAAATATAGGACATGATAGTCCAATGATCATTACAGGCATCTTGTTAGAATTGAAGGAAGAACGGATGGAGTAGAATACAAGAAGGTACCTGCTCCAATCTGCTAAAAAACTGACGCTAGGTAGTAAATTCTCATTTCAGCAAGACAATAACCCCAAGCACAAGGGCAAAGCAACATTGCAGTGACTCAAGAACAGAGCAGTGAATGTTCTACAGTGGCCCAGTCAGAGTCTTGATCTCAATCCCATTGAGAATCTGTAGCATTATTTGAAAATCAAGCGTCATCCAAGCAACCTAAACAACCTAGAGGAAATCTACTAAGACAAACGGCCCATAATCACTCTGACACTGTATACAAAGCTGGTTCATTCTTACCCCAAAAGACTTAAAGCAGAGAGAGGGGGCTCTACCAATTACAATGTGGTGGTTAAATACTAATGAAAGCAACATGTTTTGGTTTTTTATTTGTAATGCTATTTCCCAACATAAAACCAATGACATATTACAATAACTGATTTTGAGTCCACAAGCACCATGTTAATGGAATTAATTCCCTTAGTTCACGCTTGTCCCTAGTTTACCCTGTTTAGAAATCCTTTGTATTTATACCCCTTTGTGTTACTCATTTGTTGTGAAGTCTTATTTGCTATTCTTGGTAATAGTTCTGAGAGTTTTTTAGTATACGAGCTAGTAGTTTACCTGTTGTTAGCCCTTTTGTGTATTGATTCCCAGATTCTCTGCATTGTACTTTTACTGGTTTGCTGGTGTTTTACCCCTTGCCTGCCTTTGGATTGGTGTTTTGGTTATCCCCATAAAATTACGGCACTTGGGTTCTCAATCCTAACAGTTGACTTTGCCACTCATGGACCCAGCAAATCTTCCTGCTATAAAGATGGCCCTGTCCTATCTGGATGCCCTCCTGCGATCACGATCGGCAATTGACCCAGATCTCAAGAACCCTTGAGGAATTAGCTCAACTCATGCAAATGAAAACTCCCTCTACCGCAACTCAGGATGCAGCCCTGGACTTGGCTGCTCCTCAAGTGCAAGACATGACACTGGTCAGACTCGCAATCCCAGATAAATATGATGGTTCCATTGACAAGTGCAAAGGCTTCCTGTTGCAGTGTTCTTTGTATTTCACACACCAACCTACTGCCTTCGCCGATGACTCCTCCAACATGGCCTTTTTGGTCACTCAGTACTGCAATTTTCTCTTCCAGTTTCATACAGTGTTGGCACTTCCTACAGCAGGTTGGGATGCTGGAGAACAGCTGGTGAACTGTGTCAGGGCAGTTCTCCCACCCCGGACTATGGACTGGACCGGGCGGTTGCTAGCCAGTGGAACAAAAATGCGTTGATCACAGCTTTTGCCTCTGCCTCAATTGTGGTCGATCTGGACACTTCAGAGATTCCTGTCATGCTTGCCCTGGTTCTTCCTTGGCTCCCATGGGCTCCACTATGAGTACTGAGCCACCTTGTATTCCATTTCAAATGTCTCTTCCATGCATGTCAAAGGCATATGGTGCTCAAAGGGGGTGCTGTCACTGCCTTAATAGATCAGGGGGCAACTTCACTGAACGTCCCATGGTAAATCGTCTTGGGATCCCCCTTACTCCTTGCACATCACTGCTCTTAGTTAATTCCATCAATGGTCAACCTATTGACATATGTTATATATCACAGACAACCATCCCCATAAATCCTCGGTGTCAGGCTGTGTCCCTCAGAGCAAATCTCCCTGCTGGTCATTGACTCCCCTGGGGCAGACCTCATCCTTAGGCTCCCTTAGTTTTCATCTCATGATCCTGCCAACTCTTAGAAGGACAGTGAATAGCAGTCCTGGGGCTCTCGACGCATTTCACACTGTTTATCCCTCCCATGCCAGTCTGTCGCTGGCCCAGGAGATTTCCCCCGATTACCAGAAGCTTGCAGCAGTGTTGAGGCCACTTAGCCACTTGTCTCCCTCCACACAGCCACTGGAATCTGCTCCCCTGGGCTTGACCACTGAAGAATAGAATAGAATATGATAGAATAGAATTAGCTTTATTGTGAAGTATGACTACACATACAAATTTTTTTACATGGTGAAAGAAGCTCTCAGTGCACAAACAATACAGCAACAGAGATAATGGTAATTAAAATATACCAAAATTTCAAATTCAAATTATTTTTATTGTCACTCAACTACATACATAAGTGCAAGTAGTGAGTGAAAGTCTTGGGTGCAGTTCCAATCAACACAGCAGTTCTTGTAATCACAATAAACAAAATCTGAAGAATAAATTACAATATTTTGCGTCAAAATATACAGTAACTGTACAATATACAAAAAATACAGATATACACAAATAAGAGACGTTAAGTGCAGTGCTGATGTATGATGATTTATGTCTCAATCTGGAGTTTAGAAGTCTGATCGCTTGGGGGAAGAAGCTGTCATGTAGTCGAATGGTTCGGGTCCTGATGCTGCGATACCACCTGCCTGATGGTAGTGAGAGTCCAGTCCATGGCTAGGGTGGCTGGAGTCTCTGATGATTCCCTGACCTTTCCTCGCACATCGCCTGGTAGATCTTCTCGAGGGAGGGAAGCCCACTTCCGATTATGTGCCTGGCTGTTCGGACCACCCTTTACAGGGCTTTGCGGTTGATGGCGGTGCAGTTGCCGGATCAGGTGGTTATGCAGCCAGTCAGGATGCCCTCTACAGTGCTGGTGTAGAACAGTGTGAGGGTGTGGTGGTTCATACCAAACTTCCAGCCGTCTCAGGAAAAAGTCCTCTTTTTGGTGAACCTTCTTCACAACGGCCTCTGTGTAGACAGGCTATGTGAGTTCCTCAGTGATGTGGACACCGAGGTACTTAAAGTGATTTTAGTATGCTTCGGTACAGGCACAATGGTGGACATTTTAAAGCACGTGGTAAAAACACCAGCCAGTTGGTTTGCGCATGCCCTGATGGCGCGGCCCGGAATGCCATCAGGATCCGCAGCTTTAAGGATATTCACCCGTCAGAAGGATTGGGTTACGTACACTGCAGAGACGGATAGTGAACTAATCTTTGTAGCTTCCAATGTGAGAGCTCCCTCCATGGGTACAGTGTTGCTTCCCTCAAAACGAGCATAAAATGTATTAAGCTCACCCGGGAGGGAGGCCGCGGTGTTCATGGTGGAGTTTTTATTCCCTTTGAAGTCTGTGATGATATCAATTCCCTGCCACATGCTTCTTGAGTCGGAGGTATTGAACTGTCCTTCGATCTTGTCCCTATACTGGCGTTTGGCTGCTTTGATTGTTCTGCATAGGGAATAACTGGCTTGTTTATGCTCCTCCGCATTTCCTGAATTATAAGTGGAGGTCCACGCATTAAGTGCCACACGTTGTTATTAATCCATGGCTTCTCGTGGGTGTAGATCCATATTGTTTTGGTCGGCACTGCATCATCAATGCCTTTCCTGATGAAACAGGTTACGGTATCTGTGTAGACCTCGATGTCATCATCAGAGGCAGACCAGAACATTTCCCAGTCCACGTGATCAAAACAGTCCTGTAGTATAGAATTTGATTGGTCAGACCAACACTGGGTCGTTCTGAGGTTGGGTCCTTCCAGTTTCAGTTTCTGCCTGCAGAAGCAGAAAGGAAGAGTGGTCCGACTTGCCAAATGGTGGGCGGGGGAGGGATTTGTAGCCATCCTGGATGGGAGAGTAGCAATGGTCCGAAACCCAGTCCCCTCGTGTGTTGCAGCTGATGGTTGGAAGTATTTGGTGTGATTGACCTGAAGTTGGCTTTGTTAAAGTCCCTGGTCACAATGAATGCGGCCTCAGAGTATGCGGTTTCCTGCTGACTTATACTCCCATACAGTTCCTTGAGTACCCGTTCAGTGTCGGCTTGTGGAGGGATGTACACAACTGTGATAATGACTGCTGCGAATTCTCTCAGTAGCCAAAATGGCTGACACACAAGCATGAGGAATTCCAGATCAGGAGAGCAGAAAGACTTGATAGAATGTACGTTCCTCTGATCACATCAGGATTTGTTGATCAAAAACATACACACCCCCTCTGCTTTTATCTGAGAGGTCTTCCACTCTGTCCGCTCGGTGTACTAAGAACCCCACGGATTTGATGGCTGAGTTTGGAAACTCCGCAGACATGCAAGTTTCTGTAAGGCAGATAATGCAGCAGTCCCTCATCTCTTGTTGGAAAGAGATCTGTGCTCTCAGCTCGCAGAGCTTGTTGTCCGGAGACAGAACATTAGCCAGTAGAATGCTGGGTAGCAGGGGACGATTCGCGCAACGCCTTAGTCTGACGAGAAGGCCGGCTCTCCTTCTCCTTTTGCAGCGCCTGTGGCAGGTTGAACCTTGCATAAGTCTCTGGTCTGTCCAGATGTTGCAGGATATGACGCAATGTTGACTGCATAATCCACAGATCTGTTAGCTCTATAAGCAAATTGATAGGGATCCAGAAAGGGTCTAGTGATGTCCTTCCTTTGACCAGTCTCTCAAATGACTTCATGACCACAGACGTCAGAGCGACGAGTCATTAAGTCCAATGGCCTTGGGTTTCTTTGGGAGTGGTTTGGGGGTGGTTGCAGGAGGTGTTGGTGTTTGTGTGAGGTGAAGGTCAGAGCGGGTGTGGGGTGTAAGACTGGGCTTTTCAAATCTGCACATTCAGGTCGTCAGCCAGCTGTTGATTCCCTACAGTGTTGGGGGATGGTGTCTTGAAGTTAGTAATTTCTTTTTTTCCACACTAATACAGGGTCGTTGGCTGAAAACTTGTTTTTCAGCTCCTCAGAGTAGTTTCTTTCAGCTACTTTTATTTCCTTAGTCAGTGTGTTTTTGTCCTGATTGTACAAGATTTTATCCGCGCTTTTGTAAGCATCCTCTTTGGCATGACGAAGCTGTCTGTTTCTTTCTGTAAATCATGGTTGGTCATAGTTCAACGTTAAATACGTCCTGGTAGGAATGCACATATCCTCACAGAAACTTATATATGATGTTACAGTATCTGTGAGCTCATCCAGATTGGTGTCTGCAGCTTCAAAAACACTCCAATCAGTGCAGTCAAAGAAGGCTTGTAGTTCCTGCTCTGATTCATTGGTCCATCTTTTTACAGTCTTTACTACAGGTGAAGGAACAGCAACATAGCCTGTAGGTTGGAAGGAGATGAACCAGACAGTGATCAGAGAGTCCCAAAGCTGCTCTAGGGACAGAGCGATATGCATACTTTAATGTTGTGAAGCAGTGATCCAGTATATTTCTGTCTCTGGTGGGGCATTTAATATGCTGTCTGTATTTTTGCAGTTCACGGGTGAAGTTGGTTCTGTTAAAATTGTCGAAAATAATAATAAGTGAGTCTGGTATTTGTTGCTCCTTGTCTGTGATCTGATCAGCCAGCTGTTGCAGACGGACGCAAATCGGAGCCCCTTGACAAATACCCACTTAAATCTCTGTCTTTGACCCAACAACTGTTGATATACTGATTCCAGGTTAAATTCTGGTGCACTGCAGCATGTCAAGATGCCACCAAAACCGATCAAAACATTACAGGAACAAATTAAATCAACCCTATCGGGAGAAACTGAGGCGGATGCTAAACCTATGGATGCTAATCCTGAAGAGGCATTACTCAAGAATCATCCTCTGCTATTCTTGAGGCTATTCACTCTCTGAAATCGTACTTTGCTTTGCGATTAGATGGATTGCTCCAGGCGATCAATGGAGTGCAGTGCGGATAACAGAAGCCGAAGTTTTCAAGAAGACACCGTCACAGAGCTGAAAACTCAAAATGCGAAATTTAAAAGTGGTATTGAAGTCGATGACCTAGAAAATCGCAGTCGACGATCAAATCTACGACTAGTAGGTCTTCCAGAAAAGAAGGAGGGGAAGGATATGTGTGCCTTTTTAGAGACATGGCTTCCTGAGATCCTCAGCCCAAACAATTTTCCAGGTCCCATCGTAATCAAAAGGGCGCACCGAATCGGCGGAGTCACCGAAGCTGCTCTGACGCTCCCCCAAGAGCTGTGATTATAAAAATTTTAAACTACGCCAACAGAGT
Organism: Hiodon tergisus; assembly: GCA_025775045.1. Classification (NCBI taxonomy): domain Eukaryota; kingdom Metazoa; phylum Chordata; class Actinopteri; order Hiodontiformes; family Hiodontidae; genus Hiodon; species Hiodon tergisus. The sequence continues at coordinate 2,135 of JAOVYW010003050.1, read as the reverse complement.
CCACACCTTGGAAGCAGCAAGAGCAAAAGGTACAGTGATGTTGACCAAAAAAAAGCTTCTGTTTTTCTCTGATGTCTCAGTGCACAAGAAGCGAAAATGATTTGATGCGGTAAAGAAAGATCTTGGCTATCTCAATATTCCCGACCTCCATTATGGCATCTTACATCCAGCTACTTTGTGTGTAACATACAATGGGAAGCGCCATATGTTCAATCCTGTTCTTCACCGCAAAGAGTTCGGGGGTGGACCAGCAAGGCTCCATAACCATGCTCTTTTGAGTGGTCAGTGGGAAGTGTTTAATTGGGGGTACTGGTATTTCGTTTGGGAAAATACCTGTTAGTTAGTCTGTTCTGCTTGGCTGTTATATGTCTATACTATGGGTTTTTAATTTTTAATTAATTAATTAAGTAATTAATGAATTTATTTATTTATTTATTTATTTATTTATTATTTATTTATTTTTAATATCCTTCACAATAAGAATATTTCATCCTCTCTGTGGTATATCTATGTATTGTAATAATGGTTTTCCTATCTGAGATTCAATTTGCTTCCTGGAACGTGAGGGGTCTAAACAAGATTGTAAAGTTGAAGCAATAGAATTAGACAAATGAAAGCTAAAAGCTTTTTCAGGAAACTCACTTAGTTCCAGGGGAGGTGGCTATGGTGAGGAAGAGATGGCCAGGGCAGGTGTTTTCGGCCTCCTTTAATTCTTATTCTAGGGGGGTTCTCACCCTTATACATAAATCCATACCATTACAAATAATTAATACAATTTGTGATAGACTGGGGAGATATATCATTATTCAAGGCGAGATCATTTCTGTTAGACTGAATTTGGTGAATGTTTACGGGCCCAATGCGGATAATCCTACTTTTCACAGGAATTTGTTTTTAGTACTGGCTGACATGCCAGGACTTTTTGTTATAGGGGGAGATTTTAATTGTGATCTGCAACCAGAATTATATAGATCAACTATATCTCATCTACAGACTAGAATGGAGTTGAAACAGTATATGCAAGACTTAAATTTAATAGACATATGGAGAAACAGATACCCAGATAGTTTGGATTAATCATTGTACATACTCTAGTACTCATAAAACATTTTCTCGTATTGATTACTTTCTGTTATCTGCTGATCTAAGTTAAGAAATGCTGGTACGACAGTATATTAATCTCAGATCACGGACCCCCGAGATGCCGCTTGCATATAACTTGGTTGAGAGTTCCAGAGTTTTTGCAATTTATCGATAAACAGATAGATTAGTATTTTTAAATAAATACAACTCAGACATCCACATCAGTCAGGTGGGAAGCATTTAAAGGTTTTTTAAGAGGAAGAATGATTAGTTATACAAATTATAAATTTAAGACTTCTCAATTAGAAGTGGTAAATCTTGAAAATAAAATAAAGGAAATTGAATCTAAAGCATACCAGAAAATTACTCCTGATCTTCTTTTGGAATTACACAAATTTAAAATGAAATATAACGAGCTTTCAATAGAACGTGCAAAGACAAGTCTGATGAGACTTAAACAGACTTATTACGAGGGAGAGGAGAAGGCGGAAAGTTATGAGCTTGGTATATTAAGCAGTTACAAGCTGAAAGAGCCATAAATTCCATTCAGATGGAGGAGGACAAGATAACATTTGATCAAGTTGAGATAAATAAGGTCTTTAGGAACTATTATCAAGCTCCTTATAGTTCTCAGATACTCAGAGAGCGCAGTGGAGAGACAAAAACACTTCCTGGATAATTTTATTTGGATTTTGAGTCTATTGATTTGGAATCCGGGACGACCCTTGAAGATGATCGAAAGTTTGAGTTAGTAAGTTTGTTAGTAAGACCCCGGGGCCAGGTGGCTTTTCCAAATGTTGTGCAGCAAACTTTAAATGAGCTTCAACATGCTTTTTTTCAGCAATGGAGTCTTGCGATGAGATGTGTCTTGTGTGACACCTTGGCAATGATACCTTTTTGTAGGCCATCAGTTGGGACTGAACCAGCTCATATTGATTTGCACTGACAAGGGGTTGGATTGCTTTTTTTTTTGTTTTGGCTTTCCATGCCTTTTTGCACCTCCCTTTCTTCATGTGTTCAATACTTTTTCCCTGTGTCATTTCACATTATTA
>JAOVYW010003048.1:7500-14440 GCA_025775045.1 Hiodon tergisus | reverse complement strand
CCAAGTAAAAGGACCCCAAATTCCCCCCCCCCCCCCCCCGCCATCTGTGTCTTAAAGAAAGAAAAAAAAGGCTAGCGAGAGAGAGCACACATTGTCACGTTTCTTCATCACATCACCTGCCCCTCCTGCCTCTAACATCCCTCCAGCTGTCCAGCTGCCTCAGAGTCATCGCTCTGAAGGCCTGGATCTGACGTCTTGGCTGCTGGGATGGCGTGCCAGCAAGGGATGACTCCACATTACTTGTAATGAAACAAACAAGTAATTCAAGGTCCACTGGCTGTTTGTCCATTCCTAGCAAACAGTAAAACCATAATGGCCATGAAATTTTGCAGTACTAAACGTGGGAGACTTTATAAAGTATTATTTTAAAAGTATTTCATGAAAGTATTTAAAATGTTTTTTTTTTTTACAAATATTTCACGTGTATTTTTATATAATTTAAAAATGTATTTTATGGCATTAAACTTAGTAATTTTTTTGTGTAAGTTAAGTTGTAGTTAATGTGTTGATGTAGGGCATTTCATTGGTCACATCAGTTTAATCTATGGTAGTGCTTTGGTCCTTTCAAGGAAATACATACATCTTGCTGATGTGTGCTTTTTGTATTTAAAATTTTGTTAAAAATATGCTCTATCCTTAAAGGATACACCATGTGTTCTCTACACTGACCTGAGTTCTCATTTGATAGATAATGCCAACTAATTTTACACAGAACTTGGTCTGTGTCTAATTCAAAGACGTATTAGTTTTATCAACATCATTAATGTGGTATAATGCTGGTGACGTGCAGAAAGAATTACATGTCCCCAGCCATATTTGAAAAAAACACTCTTCTCAACTCTCACGAGGGTCTGTTACGGAAATTTCAGTCCTTTGCTCTTGTTTTTTTGTTTCACCTGTCCGTTTCGTCGTCCGTTTCCTCAGGAACGAATTCAAAGCGTACGCAGATGTGAAGCCGGTGAAGCCTATCAAGGCCAAGTCACAATATGTGCACCCTGTGGAGGGCAAAGCCAACCTGGAGACCAGCTACAACGCCACATTCAAGGGGGAGCAGACCAAGCACCTTCCCACGGACAACAAGATAACCGACCGTCGGAGGATACGTAGCCTGTATAATGATCCCAGCAAAGAATTCATGAAGGTAGGAGCCTCAATCCACTCTCTCATCCCTAAATGGTTGTGCCTCAGTTCACTGTCTCTTCCTCAAATGGATGTGCCTCGATCCACTGTCTCCTTCTCAAATGGGTGAGCCTTGATTGGTTCTGTGTCACATTCTGAACTCCCGCATAATTGTGGACAATTGCATTTAAAATTTCAAGTGCATTTAATCTGTAGCCTCTCCTTGCCTACATAAAAATACATTTTTGCTGGTGTAAGTTTGTCCCCTGAGACTAACCAGAGTACATTTTAAAAATACCTGCAAAAAACTGCCTGGAAGTGTATCCTTTGCATTGTTTCCCCTCGTGGTTTGTTGGCTTTCAAATTGAACTTTCCATCTCTTCAGGCAGAGAAACCCAGCACTCCCAAATCCAAACCCAAAAAGATGACATCATCCAGCCTTAGTAAACCAGCGAAGATGACGTCGTCAAGTAAACCCGTGAAAAAGGCCAAAGAGAAGCAGCTCTCGTCTGTGCGAGGTGCTAAGAAAAAGGCATCAGAGAAGGAGGCGGCCTCCACGCCTGGGGAGAGGGGCAAGAAGGAAAGTAAGGAGATCAACAACAAACTGGCGGAGGCCAAAGAGTGAAGTCATTGCGCTTCTACTGTTTATTTATTTATCTGTTTGTCTTTTGGTGGGAAACAAAGGCTGCAAAATGAACCTGGAGGGCCATGCACTTTTGTTCAGTCTCTTCCTGCCTCTCACTCTTTCCCCTGCCCCATCCTTCTTGGTGCTTCTCAGTTCACTGAGTCGCCCAGTGCTGATCTTGATTCCACCGTGGCGTAAGGGCAGTTTTCATGTGACTTAGCATCCACTTCCTCCTTCACACCCACGCTCTACTTCATGGTTTCCATGGCTACCCAAAATTGCTCATGGAAACTGACATGATTCTTCTGTTCTGCATGCATACATACAAGTCAATAACTGCAGCTTGTCTGTGGTTGATGTTAAGACATACCGATCAGTGTGGTTGTCCTGTTGTTGAAGCCACAGAAAAGCCAATCAGTTTGGCTCTCCTGTGGTTGCAGACACAGAAAAGCCAATCAGTGTGGCTCTCCTGTGTGGTTGCAGCCACAGAAAAGCCAATCCGTGTGGTTGTCCTGTGGTTAAAGCTATAGACGAGCCAATCCATGGTACATGGATTTTTTGTTGTTGCATTTATCAAGATTTTTGTACAGTTAAAAAAATAAAAATAATAAACTTTTATGAAGCTTCATATGCTTAGGCTAGCGTGCTTTGAAAATTGTATTGCTCTGAAAAGCTTTGCATTTAAATTGCTGATGATCCTGTTTGTGTTCTTAACGCTGCACTGATCAGAACCTGGATAAGGGCAGCTTAGATGAGATGGTAAAAATAATAATAATGATGAGGATGATGTCTCCTGCAAAACGACAGGCATACAGGCTGCTTGCAGGATGTCAAATCATGGGTTGCTCGAGGAGTCCAGTTCTTCCACATCTTATTCCAGTGAGTGGGGGTAGCTAAATCCATTTAATTCTTAAATTAGATTGTGCTGGATCAGTCAAATTGATATGAGCATGCAACCAGTGCCTTCACTGAAGCGTGAGCAGTGTAGTGTGTATTTCCTTATCACTTTCAAACCAATAATGATTAAATGAGCCAATTGGAATATATTTATTTAAAATCCATTTTAAAAAAAAACCGTTATTTAATTTAAGTTGTTCAACTATCGTTTGCGTCCAAAGATTAAATTTATAAAGGTCAAAGGCAGACAAATCGAGTCTCACGTTACTTACGTACGATCTGTGTTATTGAGTGACTGGGATGGAGGAAATGAGGACAGGATTTGAGACGAGGTAAAAGCAAACCTTTGACAGCAATTACCAGTTCCTCTTCGCTGTGCGTAGATGGCCTTGGCACATGCATAGATGTAGAACTCCTGTCATTTGGCCACACTGTTCCAAACGTATAACTGTTACTCCAGAATCACTGCGATTACTTTTAAATTCCTGGTGCCATTGAGTGAAACGTGTAAGGGATGCTTTTTACCTGCATATTCTCTCTCTCTACCCCCATGGGCTATTTACTTTTCCTGTGAGTGGCATTTACAGTAATGAAGCTTTTTAAAATTAATTCTCCATCCATGGTCCTGTGATAAGGAGACGGCTCCGCAACCTAAAGGCGGCAGTGTCAGTTGGGGGGTGTTCAAGTGCCCCATCACCCGGATTCATCCCGTGTTCACATCCCAAACACCCCATGCCCGTGGCCCCAGCCGGATGGCCATGGCTCCGTTCCCATTTTGCAGCCTTTGGGCCTTGTTGCTCAGAGCTGCACCTGTGGCATGTTGGCCACGCCTCCACGGTGCTACCCCTTACGCTGTTTTAGAGCAATCCGGAAACAAAAATAACAAAAAAAAAAAAAAAAAAAAGACCACAAGTCGTGTGCTGCGAATATAGACGTGTGACGTGTGTGTTCTTTGCTTGCAGTTTATTTAAACTATTAATAAATGCAAAAGAAGGAAAAATAAATTGCATCCTGAGTCTTTTGTTCAACATGGGGGTTTCAATAATATAGGGCCTTTTCTAGGAATTAAGTACCGCTTTGTATTTTCAGAGATTACACTTGATTTACACCCTGGATTTAACACAGAATACACTCTGATTCCTTTTGAGAAAATAACAACTAGTAAAACACACACTTGATTTATGTAAAGCATATTGAGTCACCCAAACCTGGCCAATGTCCAATAGAAGGCCCCAGCATCCATCTCCCAATGCCAATGTCTGCCGCTGTTATGTGAACAACGCCATTATAAGCAGAACACAGAACACAGGGGTTTTTTTTCTTTTAAAAAATCTTTTATGCTTGCCAACTGTGGCATGAATTACAATGAAGCCCTGATTCCTCTGATGGATTTTTCTATGGTTTGCTAAATGGTGTTGGAATTTATGAATGACCTGTTATCCATTGAGTGATGGAGTTTTTCTTGTCTTTGTTTCATAACCTGCAACAACAGGTTTATGAAAGGTGCTTATAGAATAAGAATAATAGTAATAATGGTGGGGAGTTCTCAGTGAAAAACTTCCAAATCAGCATTGAATACTACAGAGAACATTATTGACATACACTTTCAACTCTGAAAGTCTTTATAAAAGTCAATTTGAGCCTACTTGGGTCAATAAGAACGAAGGGTTGATGTAACCTATTTAACACAGTAAATGCTTATGAGTCATTTTACCCTTACATACACTATATGGACAAAAGTATTGGAACACCTACACATTACACCCACAGGAGCTTTTATGACATCCCATTCTAAATCCATAGGCATTAATATCGAGGTGGTCCCCCCTTTGCAGGTATAACCGCTTCCACTCTTCCGGGAAGACTTTCTACAGAGACTTTCCTCCACGAAACTTTACAGTTGGCACAATGCAGTCAGGCAGGAAATGTTTTCCTGGCACTTGACTGGCCCACACAGAGCCCTGACCTCAACCCTATTGAACAGCTTTGGGGTGAACTAGAACAAAGATTGCGAGCCAGGCCCTCTCGTCCAACCTCAGTGTCTGACCTCACAAATGCTCTTCTGGAAGAATGGGCAAAAATTCCAACAGGTACACTCCGAAATCTTGTTGAAAGCCTTCCCGGAAGAGTGGAAGCTGTTATAGCTGCAAAGGGGGGACCAACTCGATAATAATGCCTATGGATTTATAATGGGATGTCATAAAAGCTCCTGTAGGTGTAATGTGTAGGTGTCTCATACTTTTGTCCATATAGTGAATATATTCATACTACATTTATTAATTTATTTTTTTAAATCACCACATGTTCTTAATGGTAGGCTAATAAAAATTTTATTTAATATTTGTTAAGTCTTTTGCAGCAATGCTTGCAGGTTTATCCATTCCTGCTCTGTGACAGTAGCAGTAGACTGGATTGGGTGTTGAAATAAATAATTGTCAGAGAAATGTGAAAATTTGGTGCTCGGAAAGTATGAATATTTAAACGGCACATTCATTTTTCAGGGACATTACGCGTGCTTGGGTGAAAGTGGTTCCTCTGCCCTGTGAGCTAGAATAGGTCCACTGAGGACATGGAGAGGAGCCCAAGGAAATGGAGAGTGGCTGATCATCCGTCTTTAACCGCTGATTTGATTATGTTGTTAGCTGTCCTCTATAATGAAAACAATCCTTAATAAGACAAGGGATAGTTTTGACCATTGTCCACTACTTAAAGTGTGGGGACAATTTTTGCTATCAACATTCACACACAGTGCATTTTACCTGTAATAATGACATCAATACACGTCTGATCACGAAACAAATGTTGACACATGAAAAGGGCTTTACAAATGCGCGTCGCAAAACGTTTCAGGATGAAAATTTGAGATATTGACCTTCTCTCCACCCTCCAAGTATTTGATCCTGCGTCACTTTACAGAACAGGTCACAATCTATCAAATTTCACATTGGGATACGATTTCTGTCATGTTTTTATACCACAATCACAAATTGAATTACTAAGGAGAGAAAAGAGGTTCTGAGTATAGTAACAGATGTTTGCTGGGAATTCATTCATCTTGTGGAAAGAAAGCTGAATAATTCAGTTTTGGTAGAGTAGAACGTGGAGAGCAGTTTAAAATATTAAAGGCCACTGAGAAAGCAGCTATAAGGAGGAGGCACCTGTTTAAAGGCTTCGGACATTAACCGGCGGTATAATTTTAGGGCCCAGCCTGTAATTTATTAAAGTTCTCCCACAGGCCAGGTAAATGTTCTTAGGGTGACAATCACTGACAGATGCCTGGGGTCGAAAGCTAAAAATTTCATGTTGAGATTTTTTCTCAATAAGATGTTTTAGAGACAAAAACTGCCACCAGACTTTTAAACAAAACAAAAAAAAGTTCTCATCAATAATATATGTTGCTTACTAGTCATTTAGGGTTTTAGAGATTGGGTGTTGACTGCTTATCCTTCCAATTACAATTGTGTGAAAACGTATATGAACCATGAAGAAAACATGCTTGATTGAAAAATTTTAAACAAATAATCTTGGGCTGACTTTGTAACTAAACTGTACTTAAATGATTATACTAAAATCAATGCATTTGACCAGGGTAATTGAGGTAAGTAATATGAACCTATACTGGTGGTGAAATGTTCATTATAAAAAAAGGAAATGGTATTACCACGCTACTAGCCACCTATAACTATAAGCTCTTTCTAGAAGAACCTCATGCCCCAAATACCTTGATACAAACAAAAAAAACAGAATAGAGAAACCCAAAAAGGCAGTTCACCCTTGATCGGGTCTTGGTGAGGTATCTGGGAGGTAAATCTTACAGGAAGTGATCCCGTTGAACATAATGAGGCATGGAGAGGGAACATTAATTAATAATGTCCACTGCGAGACAGGGGGTGAACACAGATGTCTCACCTCTTTCAGGGCAACACACATCCTCTTTTCTAGCCATAACTGGAAGTCTAAATTCCTTTTGTATCAATCTAATTTTATTTTCAAATGGTGCTTTATATATACAATGTATAGAAATAAATACAATTTAATAAAATAAAAAATAAATAAATAAAACGTATAGTCACATACAGTTTAAGTCTTAAGAACCAGAAGGCTAAATGGCGAGTGGAAAGGGGCACTGATGCAGATATTTTATGTCTGGTTCATTTGCCAAGGTGGTCTGAGGACTGCAGGGGGTGGTGAAGAGGAAAAAGAGATGGTCCCCAAGGCCTAGATCGTAAATGGCTGCTTTTCCACTGCTAAAACCGGACATACTATAGTGTACTGGGACCAGCAGCATTTTCATTTTCA
>JAOVYW010003048.1:0-2500 GCA_025775045.1 Hiodon tergisus | reverse complement strand
TTCTCGATATTTCCTTCTTGTTTCCGCATGATATATATTCTATGGTGACAGTGTAAGCTGCTCCAGGAAGCAGATTTATGAATTCAGCTTTCTTTTCAGTGTACAAGGTTTTGATGATTGCTGAGTCAGATTTCAGATTTACGGTGTATTCCATCTGAGGAAGGAGGTTTGTGCCACTCCAGCTCACCCTTATCATCTTGCTGGTGACATCTTCTAGCTTAATTGCAGTTACAGTTCTGTTCTCTTGGAAATATAAGAGAAATGAAATTACTGTAATTTAAGTCACACATTTAAAATAAATTATGTTATACTAACTATATGGCGGGATAAGGAATAAAAGCCACAAGGATGTGATGGAGGTTTTTCTGAGACCACCAAGTATATGATTTGGGAATCATAACTTAAGTTACCTACCACAAACTGTAGTCGAAGAACTCCTTGGAATTGTGGTTCTTAATATTGTGATCACAGGTTGTGAGGTTGTGGTTTCATTTGAGGTAGTAAATACTGGTGACGTGCTTGTCAGATTTAAAAGAGATCCTTTTCCTGGTATTCCAGTAGTGGATACATTTGAAGTAGTAGATCTTGTTTTAAAGGACAAACCAGAAGTTTCTGTGGAAGTTCTTTTTGAAAGTGTACTGCTGATTTCACTTGTTGTAAGATTTTTTAACCGACTTGTACCATGAGCTATTGAGATCTGGGTTGTCGAAGTAGCTGAGTTTGTTGGAATGGTCCCTACTAATGATGTCTCCTGAGTGGAAACGAGTGGTTTTCTAGAGAGCATTGAGATTTCAACAGCTATCGTGGACATGGTGTTTTTGATCACTGAGGGAGAAGATGAAGTAGAAGTTTCTTTTGTAGTAACATCCCTAAACCTTGTCGAAGCTAAGGTGGCTGAGATTAATGGTTCAATTGCTGAAACTGAGGTTTCACTTGAGCGTGGCAAGGCAAGAGATGTAATATTTGTAGTGGATGTTTGATGTGATTTTTCTATATCTGTAATTTTGGTCAGTGTAGATGAAGGCGATGTAGTCACAACCAACAAAGCAAGAGAAGCATTTCCAGATGCTTTTGTAACGGATATTTTATATTCGGCGGTTGTGTTTATAACTAATGAAACAGTAGATTCTGTCTTCGTTAGGTTTCTAGTGGTTTGAAGTTGTTTGGGGCCTAAAGGTGCAGTTGATACTGTAGGGTAGGACATTGTAAATGACAAAGTGTCTGTTCTAATAAGCGAAGAATAACTGTTTTCTTCAGGGGATCGTGTATTCATCAGGTTTTCAGTAGTTTCTGATGGTGTTTGATATGATTTATAAGTGTCTTTAATTATGTTAATCACAGTTGATTCTGTGGGAGAAGAGCTTTCAGCTGTTGTTGGAATAGACGTTGTGTAATCCTTATTACTATCGGTAGTGTATGATTTTGTCTTTGTCAGGGTTTCAGTAGTTTCTGGCGGTGTGGGATATAAGGGTACAGCTGTTGAGGTCTTTTCAGTGAGCAGTGCAGGCAGGGATGTTGAAAAAATATTTGGTATCATTTCAGATGTCATAGACTCACTCTCTGCACTTGTTTCTTCTATGGTTGCTGAAGTGGAGGACATTGTAAATGAGGATGTTTCTTTTGTAATTAGTGATGAAGGACTGTTGTCTTCAGAAGTGGCTAAAATTTTTGAAGGGACAGAGGCAGGCCTTGTTGACAATGTGGATGACGGGGCCACCGACAATAAGGAAGTGCTTTTTGGTTCTGTTGGAGAGAGCGCTGAATCAAAAGTGCCTGATGTTTCTGGAACTGCTGTCACAGCTGTAGTTATGTCCTTTGGTGGCATTTCATTTTTACTAGTTGAATTAAGCACAGATGATGTCTCAGGATATGTGCCAGGTGATTCTGAAGCTGGTTCCTCTGTAATATTTGGTACTGAAGTTATGATCGTTGATGACATCTCTGCTGTTGGAAAATGACCGTTTGCCTTTGATGTTATTGCTAGTTGATCCTGGGATGCTGAGGTCTGTATCGTCGCAGTTGCTGAGTTTGTCAGAATAGTCACATCAGATATTGTCTCCAGAGTTGAATCATCTGGTACGGATTCGATTGAGAATGTGGTTATTTTTTCAGTCGTCATTTTTGACATGGTGTTTGCTATTGTTGAGAAAGTAGGTGACATTGAGTTTTCTTGTGGAGAAAGGTCTACAAAAGTTGTTGAATCAACTGTAGCCGGGGTTGATGGTACTGCAACAGAGATGGAAGTTCCAGTAGAAGATGACTGAGCCTGGGATGTGATAAATATTTCTGATGTTTGATATGATTTTTCAGTACCAGTAATTAGGGTCATTGTAGATGAAGCCCTTCCAGTCACAGTTGATTTCTTGGGAGAAGAACTTTCAGCTGTTTTTGGAATAGACGTTGTATAATCCTTATTGCTATCAGTAGTGTATAATTCTGGGGATTTTGTCTTCGTCAGGGTTTCAGTAGTTTCTGGCGGTGTGGGATATAAGGGTACAGC
>JAOVYW010003045.1:0-14444 GCA_025775045.1 Hiodon tergisus | reverse complement strand
AGGAGTTGGCTGCAGGACAACAGCAACTTTTCGGTCACTCATTTTCTGATAGAAAAATACAAAATAAGCCAAGATCAGACGTGGCTGTCACATTAATATTCTGTTTCTACAAACAGCAACAATGTCTGCGTATGTCTCAAATCTCAATGAGTCCTCTGACCAGACCAGGTCTCCCCAGCTTTTGTCAGTTAACCATCCTGGTTTTTCTCCTTAATGTTCAGACCATTTCATGTCAAACGTCACTCTTAGGTGTAAGTAATTTCAGTTGATTCCTGGCTGAAATATTTCCACTGCCAGAAAAACTGAGGTATGTAACAAGAGTGAATTTGTATATGAATAAATCACGCAATTTATTTATTTTTGTTTTAGAACTCCACCTGGTATGTGTATTTGGTGCTGAGTGTGACTTCACTTGTCTTCATACTAGCTTGTTCAAAGCTAGTCTTCTGTGAAGAGAAATGTATGTTGTGGGAAAATCTTCTGTCTGATGTTTGTATTGTTACCATTGCTTGCTGAATTGTAAATGTCTGTATTTTGTTGAATGTATTAGTGAGGTAAACTGCTAAAGCTAACTAGCTATTCATCTTCTGACAGGGGAGAGCAGAGCAGAAAACTAATAGATATAGTACTATTATATTATATTATATTGAGTAATGGCACGATTTAAATTCACTATTCGTGTTGTATCTATAAATGATGTCTGTTCTATTAATATATTCCATACTAAATGTACTTTACTTGCTCTGAACTAAATGTGTTTTTTTATTGTATTTTATATCCGTAGTCAGCTGCATTGGTGCGGTGACCTCCAGATTCCATCATCATCTTCAAGCCGAGGCCAGCTCGGTCACTGCGGGTCATTACCTTGCCTCTTATTCAGTAGGTCAGAGACAGCCCTGTGTATATAACCTGTGGATGTTCCATATACCTTTACTTGAGAGTTACTGAGTAACAGCTATAAAGCTGATTTCCCACTTCACAGATCTCAGATCACCGATACTTCCACGCATCTGCCTTCATGATATGTTTACGCGGGTGTCTGATCACCACCTCAATATGGCTGAAACGGAACGGCTGTACGTCCCAGCCAAACACACTCCTTTCCAAGATCTGCATCGCAGTGGAAGGCACCACAGTCTCGTCAAGCCACACAATCAAGAATCTGGGACTCAAGAACCACATCGCATCAGTGACTTGATCCTGCCGATTCGTCCTCAGTAACATCAGGAGGATCCATCCTTTCTTCCCTGAACAATCTGTAGAGCTCCAGGCGCTAGTGACATCACGCCTGGACTACTGCAGTTCACTACTGGCTGGCCAGCTAGCTTCCTTGAGCAGACCTCTCTTTAGCTAATTCAGAACACTGCGGCTCAGGTGGTCTTCAGTCAAAGGAAGTTCACTCCCTCCTCATCAAACTCCACTGGATCCGTGTTGCTACTCGGATCCACCACAAGATCCTCACCCTCACTCACCAAGTTGCCACCCGATCAGCTCCTGGCTACCTCCGCACGCTGATCTCGGCGTACATCCCCAACAAATCCATGCAATCCTCCACTGCCAGGCGTCTTGTGGTCAAACATCGCCCAATTGTTTCTTCTCGTCACTTGCACCCCAATAAACTGTTGTGAGCTGTTTTATGATCAGGTACTAGGGAATGAGCAGATGGAACTCTGAGGGATGCTCAATTCAGGTTCTGTGGCTTGCACCATCAGTGAGAATGCAGAGCTGAAGTTGAGAGAAGCAGGGACAGAAAACAAACCAGGTTAACCAGGTGGAAAAGAGACAGTGGAGAACATAGTATTCTGCTGCTCCAGTTATATGGTGTTTGTAGTACCTACACTTGTAGTTCCAGGCCAACAGATGGACTTGTCATAGGATCAAATATCCAGAAACAACTGATGCATGACCACAATCAGTTTCTGGATATGATCGAATGGTGGAAAGGAGGCAAGGCTCCAAGCAAGGTTAGCACAGTCAATCACATTGATCTCAAAGCATGAACACCTGGTATGGGTAAGACTGTCCCACAACATCCCTGTCTTGCCTGGCAGCACTGTTATTGTGGAACCCAGTTTGTCTCAAGCTGCATCTAGAGACATTCTCCTTAGAAGTATCATCTCACCCGTGTGGGGATATTGATGGGACCCAATAAAGGTCATCAACCCATTGTCAAAGCTCAACACTGCTGGTCTTTGCACCCACAGAGGAAAGAGCTATGCCCTGTTTGCTCTAACTGCTGGTCAGGAGAGGAAATGGAATACTGGAAACTCTGGAATGAGCCCTGGCACTGACCAGAAGCTAAAAGTCTCAGACTAGACCACGGAGTGAGAAGAAGACCGCAGTAGGCTGAAGACAAAGCTCCTTATTTAGGAGGTTTTAGCCCACTCTGACTTTACCAGACCCTTCATCCTGTCAGATATCCTGCTCACCGCCTTGAGTGCATGGCCCTGAAGTGGAGTGTTAGAAGTTCAGTCATTGATTGAAAAGCCAACTTCAGACAACAACCTGCTCACTCGTGATTGGCCCAACTAGGCACAGTACACCAACTACACATAATCAGATCCCAGGTTCTGGTGAACCAAAGGAACTGAGGTCACCTGGGAGTTCTAGAACAGTCCACAACAATCCGGCTGTCAAAGATTTCTGTTGCAGCTGGATGACTGTGGGACCAGTCTCATTACACAGTGTTGTGTTTAGTTTTGAATTTGTTCCTCACTTTCCTCAGGTTTGCGTCACATTGTGTTTTCGAAGAGCCTGACAGTGAACAAAAATCCCTCCTGCAGACGTCCCAGTGTTTTGTTCAGTGATGAATACAGGGGTCCCAGAAGATCGGACAGGCTGGGAACTGTGTGCTGTGTACCACTTTAGCCCTCTTATCAAGGAAGTAGATTATTTTTGTTGTCTTTTTCTATTTGTACACGTTTCCTGGCTTCTTGCCAGCAAAGAATTCCATAAATGTTCTGACAATGACCGTGTTTAGTTAATCTCCCACGTTCTTCACTAAGAGTGAAAATTTTCCTTCCATCATAATTTCTGATAGTATAGCTTTATTTTTTCCCCTTTTATGGTTGTGGAAGGCTTCTGTCAGGCATGGAGATGTGAACTTTGAAGAACTTGGCAGTGTTGTGCAGTCTTATACATTGGCTCCTCATTGTAAACCAGGGGCTTATAAATTACAAAAAAAATTATAAAACATATTTTGAATCGCCAAGAAAGCTGCCGCCAAATATAGAAGTAAATAATTTCTGTCACAGTCTGTGTTGTCATTTACTCTGAGCTTAAGTATTCTGAGAAAAAGGCAAGGCAAAGAGACAGCCTTAATGAATGAGAATTTATTCATGACCTCCAACTGAGGTTGGTGGACAGTAGTTTTGTGCTCTGCTCCTGTGGTACACCAGCCAGAAATTGACTGGATGCGGAGCGTAGGAGCGCTGGTTACACCTTCCTTTCGGCAGTTTTACAGAAAAATGTAACCAAATAAACTGTTCTTAATAAACCAGAGGCCAGTACCCAGGCTACTTTTCAGTTCAACACTCGCCTCTCACACTTTTTTAGCAGTCACTTATCTAGCAATTCATTTGCTTTGAAATATATTATTGCATCGCTCCACTTCAGGATTTCTTAGGTAAAGCTGTCAAATAGAGTTTGCTCTAAAGGCCTGTTAGTTGTAGCAATTCAGTGGTTTGGTCCAGGGTGGATTCTGCTATTTAAAAAAGACCTTTGTAGTCTTTTAAAAATGCAAACGTACGTGAGGACCTACGTTGATCACAATCGCAACACATCTGCTATGCAAGAGTGGTACTGCTGAATATTTAGAGTACACTGAATTAGTTTCAGCTGTAAGCAGTTTGGGCTCCAAAAATATCCAGCACTGGGAATACAAGCCCCCCCCTCAAAGGAATCTTTCACACACAAGACCAGTGCTCCCATTACTCGACCCCTTCTTTCCACTGACCAATTCTAACTTCCTGTAATATTTTGGGGAATTTGCTCTGGGTCGTGGGAATAGTTTCGACTGGGGTGGGGGCAGTGACCGAGACATTTCGGAGACAGGAAGGCAGCAGCTTCTTTCACTATGTACAATATATTTGTCACAGGACGCTTTCATTCTGGGAGTTAAATCAATCGTCAAGTCACTCATTCTGCCAATGACCTGTAGGATATACTAATGAAAGCGAGATTACAAACTCTTCATGAGATTTAATTTGTCTCCTGCCAACAAAACCTTTTTGTGTGTTATCAAGTTTCTCTGGGAGTTTGTTAATTACTGGCTAATTACTGGTGAATATGCTATGAAATACCAATATATGAACCTGCTAATAAATATACGTATAAAAAGACAGGAACTGGCAACTTTTTGCCTGTCTGTGGGTTTCAAAGGTGAAAAATCCATGAGAATGTGGTTCTCACTAATTTACTTGCCCACATGACTTCAGCTAATGGCTTCAGTGTGTGTAATGAGGGCTGGCTGATGTTTGGTGTACAGAGGGCAAACATGAAGGATTCATTTTGACAGAGATGAAACAGTTAGTCATTACAGATAGTTCTCTGTGATAATGCCATTTACACAAAGAAAAAAAAGCTCTTTCAAGATAGAAAAACCAATCAATGATTCCCTGGGGTGTTTTGCATTAAGCTGATACAATGGTCCCAAGGACTGAAACTAAAAAGCCAAGTGGGTCCTGCAGGAAACATATCCCACTGGCTTATGGAGATGTTTGGCTCTGGTTCAGGCAGCAGCCCAGAGTTCACCCCAGCACTGAGCCGTGGGCATGTGCGCTGGGTCTCTCAGGTATTCGCTTTTTCGCCCCTAAGGAAGCAGCATTCGAATGGTCATTGGGGTTAGTTAGGGACTGTTAGTGTAGCATTGTGATGGTGTTCTGAAGGAGGGGGTGATCATGACATGCAAAAAGACAGGGCATAAATTATTTGAGCATAAACAATGCAGGAGAGCGATTCAGCTCCAATTTTTTGTTTTAATCAAACATAAGATTTGAGAGAAACTGAACTGGAATTGCTTCTCATTCCGGCTTCATGTTTACTGGTACATGTGGGCAAGGTCGCCCAGGTGCCTGGTTCTTCAGGGTCACAGTTCAGTTCAATTCAACACAGATTTATCTGTTATACTTTTTACAGTTGCACTGTAACTGCTTTCCAGGGGAATCCAAAATGGCAGAAATACCTAGAGCTTACTGAGGAAACAAATTTTTTTTTTCTTCCTTTAGATTTTCTAGAATTGCTCAGAAAACCTTAAAATAAACTCCAAATATTCCCAAATACTTTAATGCCATTTACAACACATGTCAATTCACACAGTCTTTAACTACGGTTGTAATCAAGACTGGTTCTGGAATTCAACCTTCAATCCCAGGCAACCAGAACCCGAAGTTGATCAAGTTCGCATGTGTCAAAGGGTTAAAATGCAACTAAAATGCAACTCTTAAATCAACCATTCTCATCAAGTTCCACATTTGCCATAGGTAAATCGTTAACATATTCAACATTTACCATCAGAGATTTAAGTACTTGTTACAATCATTAAATGGGTATTCTTTTAACATGCACTTTACCATTACATGCTGTAGTGACGAGATACAGTAACAAGATCAATATTCAATGATTGAAAACGAAGTGCTCAGTCTTTTCATTTAAAAATTAAAAGACTTTATACAAACCCTGTTTATTCATTCCTTATGTGCGTTTTTTTAACTCACACACATGTAACTCGGAGCCACAGCAAAAAGTAACATTACCCACATTAGTTCATAACCAGCAGCTTTGGACATTTAACAAATCCCTGCAGATGTTATATTTCAGTTCAAACATCCCAGAACACTCCTGAGATTCTTCCAACACCCAGAAAGCAAGGCAATGGCTAGTGGACCTTGGCAAGACAGGAGATCAAAACAATCAATTAATCTCCGTATGTCAGCGTACCTGCCGCCCCTGACGAGTCCTACCAGTTACACAAAAACAACGTAAGATGAACAACCAGACCTTCTGTCCCAAGAAGATTCTCCATGTGTGTCCCCTTCCTGTCTATTGAATTTGGCTGATTTAATATCAAATACCTTTGGCAGTGGGATTTAAACCTAGAGAGCCAAGTCTCTTCACACAACAGATTGTAACTACACAGTTAATATTTTTATTTTTTCCCCCCAAGATAATTTGTTGAATGGAGTAGGGAAAAAGGCACAAAACGCAAAGCCAGAAATAAAAGGTAAACCGTGTTTCGAAAGGTTTTTCAAAAACTATATTCAAACATGACCAAGAATGTAATTGTGATACACACTAATACCACAGTCCTTAGCAGCTTGTAACGTTTCAGATGTAATTACATACCATGTTGGCTGAGTTTATATCTTCCTACATCAAACCACCTGGTCAAGAACACCCAGCTTCAGCCTCCCAGAGGGTAGTCAAACCACACTTTAGTCTTTTTGGATCTGTTTTTGTTATTTCTAAGGGCCCACATGACTGCAGTCAAACATCCTCAGCGGACAAATAAACACCAACCAAAAAAAATTCAGTCATTCATCCCTAATTCACAGGCTGCTTTTGGTTTATTCAGCTGTAAGAAAACCATGGTCTTTGTCCTGAAATTGTTCATGAAAAACTTAAGTTGTTCACTCATAAAGCAGTCATTAATTTGTTGAATCTCTTTTTACGATGAAATAAAAAAAAAAGATTAATTACCAAGATGCCACTTTTAACACAATTTATGAGGTGGATTTAAAAAACCGAATACAGAATATCACCTCAGTATACACAAATGTAATGGGCACTAAAACATCACCATTAGATTGAAAGCGCAGACCAATGAATTATACTAATTAACATTTTTCAACAATAAATTCTGCAAACAGTGAAATGGACGACTGTCTGTCTGTGTCTGTATGTGTGTCTGTGTGTGTTTATGTGTGTGTGCGGATTTGTCTGTTCCCTGAACTGAAGATGCCACAAGCAGACGTCCAGTTCGTCTAAGCACTAGAACGTTGTTCTGACACTAGCAGCATGGATGTGCTGGTGTTTGATGCCCTACTGCTAGGTTGTCTCGGTGCAAAACAGCCTCTCACATAGCGAAGATATTGTTCCTCTTTTTGTTTTCGTCTCTTGATTGACACCAGGCCTGACATTGAAAAGTTTAGATGACTCATCACCTCACTGACAGATGTAATGTTTATATTGTGCAGTCAAAGTCCCATGAGAATATCAGGTCATTTTATCATGGGGAAAAATTAATCCAAATTATATTACAAAAAAAACATTAACCTATAATAAAATCTGCCTAATTTACCTTACTAAAATAATAAATTCCTAAATAGAAAGATTAATCTATCTTTATTTTCAGTATTGCAAACGTAATAGTAAGACAATATCTGCACATATACAGACATATTTTGCTTGCACACTAGTGTTAGCGTAACCCTTTAATGTCCTCACTAAGAAAAAAATATGTCTTTGCTCTACCAAACTCTTGAGCAGAACATTGAAGGGTTCAAAATACCCTCTCTGCACTTCATTTTGCTTATCTTTGCCCTCCCAACCAGGGGTTCCATAAAAGAACAAGAATCACCCAGCCATGGACCCGCACCAGCGCTGTGCTTGGTACCTCACATAACTGTCTTGACATGAGTGGACTCCCATCCTAGTCTTTCACAACGGTGGAACAAATGAATTGGCTGACCAGAGGAGAATGGGTTTCTCTCAAAGCGTCTGCTTATTCTTAAGATTTTTTTTTTTTAAAGTGATATAACTCTCTCCAGTCCAGTAATCTGCTTAGATATTTTGCATATTGCTGAAGATATTTCTCGGTTTCTTCTCCCAAGCTTTCCCTTTTAAGAATGATATTTAAATGAATGGTTAAAAGTTTTGCATTTTGGGCAGAACCACAGCTCAGGTTTTTGATCCAAAGGGACTTGTGGCAGGTCAGATGGCTCTGTTCCAGTCCCACACCTACCCACTGGGCCAAGTCCTGGCCCTAGGGAACTTACACTAGGGCAAGAGTGGCCTCCAGATGCCAAGTTTTCAGTTTCTTATTAAACAGGTGCTCCCCCTGGTTAGAGCCTCGTGTGATCTCATTATTCCTGCACTGACTCTCTCGTGCGAAGCCTCCAGGCTGGCCGGCTGCAGTCACCAGCTCGAAAACTCCCAGAGGCTCCCTCTGTGCCAGTCTGTCCATCTAAACTACATCTTTTTGGAATTAGCTCACTAATCAACCAAAGAGTGCCAGCACCAAGCAAGTGAAACAGGGCTTTTGGAGTGATTTTGTGTAATTTGAGTCCCACTCAAAGAACCTTGAAATGGTGGAGTTTGAGGTTTGTAGGTGGTCATGTGGGAGACACAGTCTTGCTAATTGCAGTATAACCCAATATCGGAAGTTCAACTTTCCAAATCAGGCAATGCTGTGGTTCTACAAAAGCACTAATGAATTCTACTTCAGTAAATTCCCAGCCATATTTATTGACAATTCTAACATTATATAATCAGTAAAGCCCACACAGTGCATAAAAGCAAGAGACAATACAGAACTGTTCCAGGTAAAAATGCAATCAACAAAATTATTTATTTATTTATTTATTATTTATTTTTTCAGACAGAATTTGTCACAAGGGTCTGAACTGATTACATTCTCCAAATAATTTTTTTTTTAAAAGCTGGAAAAAGGGTGACACGATGGCTACCTCACTGCGCCAGGAGTCCTGGGTTTGAGTCCCGACTCAAGGGGTGCCTGTCTGTGTGGAGTTTGCCAGTTGTCCACGTGGGTTTCTTCCGGGCCCTCTGCTTTCCTCCCACTGTCCAAAAACCTATGGGTTAGGTTAATTGGCCATATTAACTTGCCCTGTAGGTAGGTGTGTGTGTTGCCTGGTGTACTGTCCTGGGTGTATCCTGCCTTGTGCCCTGTTTTGAAAATGGATGGATGGAAGCCGGAAAAACCCAGTGCCATACAGGGAAACTGGAAAATGAGTCCCTGACCCCATAGGCAGTCGAGAGAACTCCCGGAAAATAACATAATAGTAGACGCAGTTTAAAGCAAACAGTGAGTGCTGAGTAGATAATTTAGCAGCTTCAGTACTATGTGGGAGGTTTGTTCTTGGTTCTTGCTGCCAGGACTAAACTGGAGATGATACCCCTCTTAGGGCCGGCCACGGCTTATCTCTCCTATGCCAAGGAGAGAGGGAGGAAAAAACCTGAAGAAAAGCAAAGTATGTTTTGAAGCTGACAAGGGGAGGTAGAGGAAATGAATTCAGTGTTTGTACGACAATTGTGTAGCCTCTGCATGAATAAACTATGGCAGAATACAAAACCAAGAATATATTAATGAAGGTAATCAGAGTCTTTTCTGGCTCCTAATAGCATAGCCAGGCCAACAGGAGTGGGCCTACTAACAGAGAGGAGGCAGCAAGGAAAGGTCTTGTATATCTGTAGATTCTTTGGCCAGATCCCACTCTCTCAGCACCAAAGATGGCAAGAAAGTTTGTTGTTTTAAATGCAGAGACTAAGTCTGATTCCCGGATAAAGTTTGGTAAACTATTCCATAGTTGAGGGGCTCTGTATGAAAAGGCTCTACCACCTGATTTAGCTTTTGCTACTCTTGGGACAGTCAAAAATCCAGCCTCTTGTGAGCGAGGCAATCTATGAGGACTGTAAGGGGTCTTTTAAATACAAAAGCCCAAGGACATTTATTGCCTTAAATGTAATGAGGAACATCTCAAATTCAGTACAATGCTTGTGGTCGCCAGTGGAGGGATGCTAAGACCAAAGCAATGGAGACAAGCAAATAAATAAAAAGATGTCAAATGAGAAACTGTGACTAACTAAACAGAGAGGAAACTAAAGGAGAAAACACACAAACAAACAAAACAAATCAGCAAACTAGTTTTTGTTAGGAAAGCACGTTTGTTTCTGTTGCCTGTCAGGCTCATTATCTTTGAGGAGACTCACTATTTTATTTTGTATGACATTCGCGTGCGTGCGTGGCCGTTTTGACAATGTGCAGCTGCACTAGTCTGCTTGAGTTGGGGGAACAGGGGACATGGGATGAATAAGGTATCCATTGACACCGTTGGGGGGGCGAAAAAACTTTGATAAAAAAATGTATTTGATGATCCTTCATCTTCTAAAATCTTCTAAAGAAATAGGGAAATTGTGCCTAGTGCTCAACCCCACATGCTCGGACAAAAGGTGAAGTGTCAGAGACAGAGGAGGGGACGGAGGAAGGGCCCTAGTTGCGGTGAGTGGGCGTAATGGTTAAAACCTCTGTGGGTACGTAGGATCCAGGCATTCCAGACAAAAGAGCTATTCACAGTAGTGCCTGTGTGGCTGTGGTTGACTCATTGTGTGTGAGACGGTCTTGATCCACCTGGAGGATTCACCAAGGTCTGCCACTGTATTGCCAATGCATTGGACAGTTTCTCCATCAGTCAGGAACCCCACACCTCTCACCTCCACTGTTGTCCCATGATTTTCCCCTCCGGTTTGGATCCACTCACCATCCAATGGAACAGGACCATCAGTTGTCCTCAGCAGCTGGAGAACAAAAGACTCTAATTCACCACACACCACACAGCTTGACCACACAGCTGCTTGGCTATACTCCCTACCCGCCCGGCTCCGTTGGCACTGCTGGCTCTCCCTCACTCTCTATCACACTCCACTCTGCTGGCCCTTGCCCAGAGGACTGCTTGGTTGGTGCTGTCCATTGCCTTAACCAGACATCTAACCTGGGATTTAACTGTCATATGCACAGGAAGTAAGAACATTTGCAAATTGCCCCTTGTAGTAAACACAATCACCGCAAACGGAAAAAAATGGGAGACGCCACTAGATATACTCCCCTCAGCCCTGTCAGCCAATCAATGCCCTGGTTAATGGCCCGCACTGGGCTACAATGGGAAGAGGGAAAACTAACTTGCGGGGTGGATTTTAAAACAAAAACCAAGTTGCAGACGCACAACACTGCAAAATTAAACACAGAGGGGATGCATGTGCCCCGAAAAATAGCACCACCCTAGAACACAAATAAAACACACGACGCCACATGGATGAAACAACACACAGCCACACCCTAGGGGGCTGGAGCCAAGGGGAATGGTTGCCCGCTTGCTATTCCCTGGCACGTCCCACTCTCCTTTGACACCTGGGGAGTTGGGAGGGTCCTCAATCCTTAACTGGATTGGGGATAGCAAGCCCATTCTCACAGAGTACCGAGGGAGATGAACAGTGGCGGAAGTTTAAGATCTCCTCCTACAGCGGGAAAAAACCACAAACACACAAAACTCAAAAAGACAAAAAAACGCATACTGTCTGACCCCAAAAATAAATCAAAATCCAGAAAAGAATTCAAAGTAACAAAAATTTCTCATATAACTTATAGAACAAGATGCAATGCTTTGACTGCTTTACTAAATGCAAAATTTAAAAATGGATAATAAACATTTTTTTTATTGTAGGCCATTGTTTCTCCTAAAGAGATATGGTCATTACAGTCTATATTGGACCGTATAATTTGTGGAGCCTCAAACAGATCAATGTGGTCGGTGGAGACTCAGTTAGGACAGTTTATTGTGCCCAGCTCTTCTTTTGACGGGATCCCAAATTCCCATTCCTAAAAACATTGCAAGATCTGACTTCAAATGGCCTTAGTGGATAATCCCTCAAGTACATTTTTTTCGCTGTATCCTTCTCCCGGGATCTCAAAAGGGCTTGCAATCGAAAGTGTCCCGTCTATTCCTGTGCTAATGAGAAATTTGACAATGACCCACGTTCAGTGGCTGATGTAGAGAGATGATCACTTCAACCCTAGAACCATTATATTCTTCAATATCCTTGTGATCCTGAACAGATTTCACATTATTAACCCCACACTTCGTTAGTGTTAAAGGGCAGCTCTTTGCTCTATTTCCCTGCCAGCCCCTTGCTCTACCCTGTGTGGCCATTGCCATGAGCCACAATTAAATGTTCACCATGCTGGGTGTCTTGTCTACACAGACTAGGGGTACAGTCTGTAGTTCATAACAAATTCCTTCTGGTTCCCTAGGATTCCCATACAGCCTTAACCAGACTGGTTATTTGTTTTGTTTTATACTGGGAATCAGATTTGCAGCTAGTCTGAGGGGGTCACAATTTTGTGTTGACATGCCCATGGTATTCTGTGTATATAGCGTGTGTGGAAGGGGAGGGGATAATGGGATTGGAGGTGAGGACTGGTCAATGGGAGCACTGGGAAGTGTTTTTATAGCAGGGTAACTTTGGAAGTCAAATAAGGCATTCCAAAGCCATGCTCACTTCCTGAAGCAGAGAACATGTTATTTTACTTTTATGCCTTGGTTTTGCAGAGTAATACCCTAATTGGCCCTCTCAAATCATCATTGGGATTTTATGGTTTTTATAGGTAGTAGGGTGCTGATTTTACATGTGATTGTCAGACAAGACAAGTTTTTTGGGGGGATGTAACCACTGGCTAAAACCTAGGAGGTTGTTCTCAGCCTTTGACTGCTGTGCTGGTCTCTAATGAAATCCAGGTGGAGAGAGCCCATGGCAGTGTACAGACTTGACACTCGCATGTTTATACACACAGCTTTAATCTTGCCAGGAGGGAGCGCTAGGCTGGGTTGTGAACAATTGCAGTTTGTTGCTGTGAAGCGCTGTTGTTCCACATGCATGTCACAGCCCTCCATGTGCTGAGGTGGAAAGAATTTAACTGTGCCGGGAAAATGAAGGGATCTCTCTGCGTCTGAAGCAGGACCGGCCCCATGTTTTTGAGGGTTAAACAGTGGGGGCCACAGATGTTCTGGCAGCGCACAGCAAGATTCTGGTCGGACCCCCCACTTAAGGGCATGCCCCTTACAGAGCCTGGGAAATCCACATCTTGTATTTACTGCAGACAAGGAGTTGTTGATGTTGTCAAGGTGAGAGGCAATCAGGGTTAGAGACTGTAGAGCTGTAGAACTATTTAACATTAATGATATTTCCTCCCAGGGTAGCATTGTAAGCTGTCGAATATAATACCAAACTGGACTCTATTAGATACAAGAGAACCCGTATTACCAGATTTCTGGACGAGATTTCAATACTTTCAATAGTTTTTTCTGTCCTGGGAGTTACACACATGTAAGCCGTCATGCACATACACAGTGAGACCTGTTTTCAGGCTCACAGACATGCGGATAATCACACACAGACATGCAGAAATTTGATTTAGAATTTTTATTTCAACCCTTTTTGCAATAGCAAATGTGAATCAGTCAGTGTGCTGTGCAGGGTTGGCAGACTTCATGAAATCAGGCTCTCAGGATGAATGAGTAGTTGCTTTTCATGTTAGTCATGGTACTAGAGCTCAGAGTTTGTAATATTTGTTATACATATTGATAGTCCTGATTTTCCGCATGTTGGCATACATTTATCAGTGGTATCCATTGACAATTAACCCCATTAAATTGCCAAAATGCAGCGCCTGCATAAAAGCTTACGGTTATCTCTGCTTGTTCTGCATGTACAAAGTTTTACAAGGAAAAAAGTATCTTTTTTTCCCTATAAAAAACCCTCAGACTCTTCTCATAATGGCTACCTCACCGCCATAGTTAGCTACAATCATTGTTATTGTTCTTGATGTACATGTCGCGGTAGTGGTAGTCATTACTTTTGGTCTTATTTTGGCAGATTGACAAGATTTAGTGTAAATGCGGGTTCTCTTTTTCCTTCTCATGTGACCAGAGAGAGGCAGGGAGGGGGAGGGGTTATAGATGAGGGTTTGGTGGAGGGGACTGAATATTCAGACAAAGCATTACTGGAACCATGGAACTGGAACCATGACAGTGGGTCACATTCAAGTGAGAACAAAAGGATCGTTCTATCAATCCAATTCTTCCTCTGTTAGATCAGGCAAGCATGAAATCATGTAGTTAAATCAAAGCTGTTGAACGCTTTGAATGGAGGACGTAAAAAAATTGCGGAAAACAAATCCAGACAACATGGACAACAAGAAAAACAATACACAACAAACATAGAAGAAAACGTAATTAAAGTGAGTAAATAGAACCAGGGCTTAGAGCAGCATTCTTGAAACTGGGAAATCTTTCATTATTCGTATAACTGGAAAATTAAGAAAACTACTGGACGTGTCTGGAGATTTGGGTGGAATATGAGTGCTTGTTGGTGATGTTGGTGGTGTGTGTGTTTGTCTTTGGGGGTGATGGCTGGATCCCAAATCATTTCCATAAACAGAGTTAAGAGAACCGTACGGAACACACTCAGAAGGAGGCACAGGCGAAACAGAGCCACATCATCCTACCATCCGCAATCGTCACACTCACTCAAATTCCACCCCCCACCCCCCCCCCCCCACACACACACACAACATGCAGTCCTTTTTCTCTTATTCCCTCCCATACCCCTCTCCTTCTCCCTCCCTTCCCTCCCTCCCTCTCTTTCCCCAGGCCAGG
>JAOVYW010003044.1:0-14446 GCA_025775045.1 Hiodon tergisus | reverse complement strand
TGTGTGTGTGTGTGTGTGTGTGTGTGTGTGTGTGTGTGTGTGTGTGTGTGTGTGTGTGTGTGTGTGTGTGTAGGGGGAGAGAAATGGTATCCTCCCCCAGCTTGGATGTTAGGTTTATAAAATATAAAAATGTAAGAAAATATTTTTTCGAAAAAGAGTTGTTAAAGTCTGCATGGTGCTCCTTTGCTCCTCAGGTACGTTTCACAGCCGCACTCCGGTTGCTGGCACACATCTTCTCTCTCATTCCAAGCCGCTAAATATTTCTTATCCACAACATGTAATGAAACGCATAAAAGAAGAATTCATCTGCGGCTTGCATGCAAATACTGCCTTAAGTATCTAATGGCTTCAAATTACCATGATAGGCCTCAATTTCATATGTTAAACGAAACCTTGACAAGGGTTGATTATAATTGTAAGTGGGGGAAGAGTTCATGGTTTGATTACAGATTGGAAACGGCTATGTGGTACCTTCTCGCTCTATTTAGGGAGGGCTAGGCTCAGCTCCAACAAGGATTCTTCAGGGCATTGTGCGTGTGCGTGTGCGTGTGCGTGTGCGTGTGCGTGTGCGTGTGCGTGTGCGTGTGCGTGTGCGTGTGCGTGTGCGTGCTGCCATGACCTGGTACAGCAGGACAGCTCTGACAGTGCTCCGGGTACCGGTCCAAGTTGGTTTGGAAAGGGGTTTTGAGGTTGCGGCAAGTGAAAACACTCAGCTGAGGTGAGTTTTTAATGCACTCCTGTTAGCATGAGCAAGGTTTTGGATCCGTTAGTTGTACACCAGCTGTATAAATAAGTAAGCTAATGTCAAGCTAATGTTAAAGCATTGTGTGTCACAAGTTCATCATACGAAGGCGAGTACAGAAACAGACATACTGTAACATTGGTGGGCCCGTGGCAGCTTTGGTTTCACTGTAAGGGAATCCGTACATTTAGTGAGGGGGATAGTCTCTGCTTTTCTGTGGGGTTCCTGTCTGGGGTACAGATGTCCTGGGCCACGTGTAGCTGCCTGGACCCAATAACATCCACATTCAGACCCAAAAGTGCTCTATTGACTCAAGTCATTAAATAAACCTTATTAAACAAAATAGTCAAAGCAGTAATATGATTCCTGCCAAATCGACACATGCCATCGTTTAACAAATAGATGAAGAAACATAAAAACGTGTTGTTTAATCTTTTTTCTCTCAGGTTTTCCCCCAAAAGTTCTGAAAAATAATATCTTTTAAACACCGACTGTAATTTTTTCAAAACTATTTCCTCCTCTTAATGTCCTGTGGTCTAGAAGTTTACAGAAGCTTCTGGAACTTTACTGAAGCTTCTGAATGCTCACTTGGGCTACCACTGGGTAAAAAGCAGGTCTATCATAAATGCTTACCATTAGTATAACTCATCTCCAAAGTTAAAGACATAGAGCTGTCTGAAAATGGCAGATAATCATTGACCTACTAAAACTGGGCGAGTCCCATTTCATCACACAATGACTGTGACAGTGATAAACCCCCTCCCTAGTGCTGCCCACATCACTGGTGTACAGATGAAACATCCTATACCTCCCTATAATTTAAAAAGTGTTGCCATGGTGAAACACAGTGATCGCTGCTTCATCACGGCAAACAGCTTGCGCCGAAATGATCGCGTGTACAGCGGGCTGTTGCCCTGGTGACCAGCAGCTGGAGCTTTGACAGTTACCCTTGGTGTTGAGAAAGGGCCCGCCCCCAGGTCCAGGATGGACTTTATGAACTCTGCAACTCTGGGGAAATGCAGCGCACGGCGTTGGGCATGCAAACCGGCGCATTCAAAAGGTTGAATTTTACTCGGGCAACGAAAACATTTATTCAGACGCTAGTTTAAGTAGGCAATGAGAGCGTTTGATGTGACCAGTTTCATAACAGGCGCGTTCCTTCATTGCTGTTTAGCTTTGAATGGAAAACCAACAGGGGTGGTGGTGTTGCAGTAGTGAATTAGTCCCCCCCCCGCTCCACGCACACAATCCATAAGCTGTGCACTACTTTAATCATTCCATTTAATAAAAACAAACACAACTATGTAATACAAGGTGAACCTCCATGTGAAACAGGCGGCTGTCTGTGTTTGCGTCTGTGACTTTTATGGCAGGTGTTTTACAGCACGCTGGCTCTGCATTTTACAGCCACTCTGACACCCAGCCTGCATTTCCTCAGGGAGCACTAACCTCACCCATTACTGGAAAAACCTCATTATGAACTTATTTAATTCTTCTGGTCTCTTTTGTACGCAATGCTACTATTCTGTATTGGAGTGTTAGGTTATGGCCCCATCTTCTCTACAGGGACAAGGAATTTACTTGTAATATTTATACAGTTTTTTCCATGTCGTTTTTGGCTTATGATGACCATAAGCTTTTAACGACCATACAAAAATAAGCATGAATTAAGTGATTTTAACATTTCAATGTTTCTCTTCCACTGCAATAATTTGCTTTGGACCGTATCTACTGCTTTGTTGTAAACTGTTGCACAATAGGAGAACGTTAACATTGCGCAGTCGAACAAGAGGTTGGCAGGTGTAAAAGTTTGATTTCAGCCGTCTGATTTCAAAACAATGCATGTCACTTCAAAAGACAGTGAAAGGGAAAGAAAACATTCTCACATTAAGAACATGAGAACATTTTATTGCCTGGCTTTTTGACACAGAAATAATAAAACCACGTTTTGTAGAGCACAGTTTTTCCCCATTACAGAAGGGGATGCCTCAGCCCACTCACCCTTACACTGCACAGTGTTTCCCCATTGTTTATGCACTGGAACCGGTACTATAAACTCAGAGGTTTTTGGTCAGCAACTTGGACTCATTTTTCAGAACTCTAAGCACATTTTTGCTTATCTCTAATTATCTCTAACTTATTTCAGTTCCAGTTTACTTTATACACATCTCTGTATTCAGAATAATTTTCACAACAAATTATCTTATGTTCACATGGAAAAAATAGTTCCAGAGAAGAGGAGGAGGAGGAGGAGAAGGTCGAAGAACAAAAAGAGAAGATGCCAAAAAACATTTAAAATAACATTGTTTACCGTTGTCAATCATGTAATCCGCCTCGGGTTAACCAAAAAACATTTAAAATAACATTGTTTACTGTTATCAATCATGTAATCCGCCTCGGGTTAATCATGAAGGAGGTAGGGCGATGGGTGTGGACCCTAAATAATTTAATTGTTGCCTGTGTCCTTAAGATTTTAGACATGAGAACAGGTGTGTGGCCATTACTCTATATATTGCTGTTTCCGCTTCCTGGAATAAATGTTCTGTGCTGCACAGTAACCATACAGGACATCGGAGTGATCATGCATTTAGCTGACCGTATTATACTGACAAAACCAAGGGGCAGAAAATAACTTTGAAAGTAAATGGCGTTCCCATTGACCGAAACCATGACCAGGTGTGAAAGAGAGTACTGCAATTATCACAATTATCCTCTGAACACCTCTGTACATACAGTGTTGTTGACTGTGTATTTCTTCTCAATATTGATAATAACATTTTTTCAGGATACACTAGGAATTCATGCTAACGCCATTCCCATTGAGTACATGGTCATTGACACTGCAGATTTAAACAGGAGGCGGGCAGCAGTGTGGAAGATGTCTCTCGCCAGCACAGTCTGAATGTGATGCAGCCATTGGGCCCTCCATCACCATGCCACACTTGGTCCACACAGCTCAACCTTTCTGGCATGATCGCATCATTCCACCACATGAGAAACAGGTAGCAGAAGGGTAACACTACAGCGTATATACTATATCTGGGTCAACGTTGGTTTGTGTCACGCTGCAGTGCCTCAACAACGGGTCCAGGATGATCCCGGCTTTTTATTTGTTTTCGTTTTTCCGTGCCCATATTCTCCTTTCCTGGGACCAACAGATGAATTATCTTCAGCCTGTCGTGGGAGGATCTCTGAGCTCAACCCCCATCGGCAGCGGACACAATACTTCAGGCAGTGGAAGACGCCTGTGACCCGGCAACTGCAGTAGTGTGCCAGGGAGGGATCCACTATGGTAGGCCTCCCCTCCCCCACCCCCATTGCGTGGCAAGGGACATCTACTATGATGTGGATGAAAACATGTGGCCTGACTGAGCTTACTGCGATCAAGGCATGATGGAGCCTACATATTTCCTCTATTTTTGTCATGATTTCTATTTTTTCGGTGGCCTTTTCCTGTTTGATTTTGCCTTTTTTCTGTAAGGCTTCCAAAATACTGCGTCTGAACAGAAAATAAATATTTTCGTTATCACTCACAATTGTATGACTTGTGACACAGAAAAATCACTACAGTACTCTCCAGTTAAGTAAACATTATCATTTTGACAGAAGTATTGCACCATTGTTTAATTAGTGGTGAATAAGACAATAATTTTATGGCACGTGTCTAGATTTTGAGAAGTTTACTTAGCTTTGAGAAGATCATACATTGCATGAGGTTTGTGAAGTACATATACAGTACATATATACTGTACATACACACACACATCATTTTACATAAAAGTTGTCCTTGATGTTTATTTATGTCTTCTGCAGTAGTATGTAAGTGGGGAAAATTATTTTGATTTCCAAACATTCATTTTCCAAAAAAAGAACAAGAAGTTCTGCAACAGATGGTATGTTCTCCACAGAGCCCTGATCTCAACATCATCGAGGCTGTTTGGGATTACCTGGACAGACAGAAGCAAGCGAGACAGCCAAAGTCTGTAGAAGATCTGTGGAAAGTTCTCCATGATACTTGGAACAATCTACCAGCCAATTTCTTATAAAACTTCTCGACATTGTAGTAAGATAATTGATGCAATTTTAAAGGCATAGTGCGTTCACATGAAATATTGATTTAAAACATTTTTTTTTTACTGTTTACTGCCGTTTATAGTATTTATTTTATATTTATACACTTTTCATATAATTATTTTTGAAAGCATCTTCGCTTTACGGAATTTTTGTTTTTACATGTGCCTAAGACTTTTGCACAATACAAACCAAATGATGCTATATTATTTCTAAATTTCATGATAATAATCAAACTGTTGGAATTACGTGGCGATTCTCGATTTTTAACTCCATTCCTCTTCATTTTGCTGAAATAAAACGCAACGTTAAACGAGAAAATATTATTCGCACTACACGAAAACAACAGAAGATGGCAGTATAACTTTACTAAAAGATGAAAAAACGTTCTTGAGATTACACTTGATCAACAAACATAGAACAAGTTACGAAAATACTACCCGTACACACTTCATTTCTTATTTTAAAAATATATAAAATAGACAATATTCTAATTAAAATGTGATCTTTAACTGCAATATAGAAAAATGCAGTTTTAACAAGGATATTGGCCACGGAAACAAGGTCAAAACATTTCACATTTAACCCAGTTGTTCTATGTTACCCTGAAATCAAATACTACCTACACACACCCATATCTTTCACCATTAATTAGAAATTGTTGCACAGAAGTGGATGATTTATTGATCGTCGGTTTAACTCATATTATAATCCGTTAATGGGGTACTAGCTGAACACCCGGTTCGCGAGTACCATTCGCACTATATCCAGTGTGATCACTTCAGTGGTAGGGGGGCTCAAAAATTAACGTCTCATATCTATACTTTTTAATAGAAAACCTCTCGATGTACACGAAAGGCATACGTTGTATATAGTCTGCTGCATATTTGACTAAAACATAAGAGCACAAAAAAGACAGGAGTCAATTGTGTAGGTATGTCTGTGCCATGGGCCTTAAAAATAGCAGAATAACAGAGAGCGTTGCGTATAGCCAATATTAATATACTGTCACGCATGACCTCATATCTAATATCGCCTTGGACGTCAGTCTCTCAGACAGACAGTCAATCTGTAGGACCTGTTTTAGGAGCGCTTATTCAACCGGAGCCAGGCGTCATGGAAACGCTTTCGTTCCAGCCACAATGAAAGTGATGGATTGCCTTAAACACCTATCCTGAAACTTTTCATAACACACCGCCCACGCGGTCTGCGTCGGTAGTCACTGGTGGCATGGCCTGGTCAGTGCCCAACAATGCCATTACTGATGAGGTGTCAGGCCAGGCAGTAATACTTCTCTGCATTACATTCTTACCTCAACTTATTTACGTATTGGTAAATACTCGGTATAGCTACATCTCTTCCCTGTAGGTATTAATGTCGCATGTGCTGTCAAAGATTCACAAGCTTTTCTGATTTAAGTATTTTCTTATTTCTGAATATACGGGAAGACAGTACGCCATCCCTTAACCCTCGTTAGCCCAGCTGCAGCTGCGCGGTTTCAGTCCCCCCTTTTTAAAGCGCTTTCCGGACCGTCTAAGCAGTTATAATTGGTCATTTTAGAGCTACGTAGTATACAATAATACCCAAAAGAAGACATTCAGTACTTTCCTAACGGGGGGTTTACAATCTGTTCGGGATTTTCTGTGTTTATACATTGCATATAGTCTGCTGCATATATGACTAAAACATAATAGCATTTTGTGATACATCACCAGAGGCATTCTATTAATTTGTTCAATTAACGAAAAGACTAAATATGTTAATTTTGTTTAGTCTTAGCGGTTATCTTCAAAGTTCAAATCTACTTTTACCGAGCACAATACCGACCTAATTATCTACACAAACAACGTTGCATTTGTGGAGTAGGCTAATGTTGTTCAACGGCAACTTAAAACAATACATTTGTATTTAAAACAACCACAGGAAGAAAACAAATTTTTGCTAGTTAAAGCCAACACATTTCCTAATCATCGAAGCAGTCGTGGTGGACGTGTTACAATACCCAGGAATTAATATCGTAATAATAATCTTAAATTAAATATAAAAATAGTGCAATGTGGTAAATCATTGTGAGTAGAACGACTGTATGTTTCCCTTATTTTTATCAACCAATCATCTGAAGTGTTATTGGACGCTAACGTTAGTTGTGTTTGACACATAAAAATGTATTTTACTAATTTATTATAAATAAAGTGGCATTGCTGTAGAGTGTGTTCAGTAAAAGGGCATGGTAAGCCGGTATGTTGAAGGTATTTGTGGTGTTCATTAAATTCTTCAAATAGAGTTTCATAAAATTAAAAAATTGCTACATATTCCAATAATGCAAAGACAATTTTTAGTCTTAACTCTGTCCGCTAATAAATGTTAAATGTATTTAAATTCCTCACGTATTTTTTTATATCAGTTGTTAAACAAACATTTCGTACAAATTTTTAAAATTCTGTCCCACATTACCTGAAATCTTTGCTTGAATAGTTTTTAGGTGTTGAAGTGAGCGATCTTTGCATGCTGTTATATCGTTGCTCGTTCTGTCGTTATTTTTTGAGAAGGCTCGTCTAAATTATTCCTTAAAAGTTGCATTTAACAAAAGGTTTTCCACTTAACCTGATGCCAGAAATATATGTATATGTTTGGTTTCGTTCCAATATAATACTGTACGCCAATTTATTTTAAACTTTTAATTGAGAAATTCTATTTTTGACCACACAACGGACTGAAATATCTGCCCGACTCTTCTAGACGTAGGCTGCTGTTGTCACTGAAACCTGCCAATATTATGGACATTTTTTAAGTCTTCGTTTAGGGCCTGATTTTTATAACTGTATAAATGTTTGCGTTGTGTGGCGCTTGACGTAATTTTTAATTTTATTTTCTCCTTGAGAGTATTTATGTTAATTAATTTAAGGGATAATTTGACCAAATAATAATTTTAATTATAATTTTGTGTTCATCGACTTGCATCAGATGTGACTTAAAAAAAAAGAAAATACTAACGTTAACTTAAAATATTTCCCATCTTCCAAAGAACCCAGCAGCAGGTTCTCCGTGCTCAAAATCTTCCGGTGGATTTATTTTAATTGTACTCCAATCCACATTCAACAGTTCCACAATCAAAACGAAGGACATTAGGTACGAACAAAACCACTGCGTATCTGAACATGTTAATTCCTTCAACGGTATTCAATTCACATAACCCAATGCAATGTTCTGTGTCAAAAAAGTTGTACAGAGAATTCTTACTCTACTAAGACCAATGACCACCATTTAGTCTACATTTGGGTACACAAAAAGTTAAAACCTACACGACAATGGGCTTAAAATGTCCTGTCAGAGTTTTCTCAAAACGTTCCGTCAAGGACAATTAATACTCTGGTAAGTTGTTCTTCCACTAGGTCTGCACATGTAAGAAGACATTTATTCTTGAATCTTACTTCATTTCTGCCAGTGCCAGACGAGCACAGGTATTTTGTAGAGCAGTGTCCTGTTGACATAACATGATGAGACAGGCAGTGATGATGAGACCTCTGCCCGTACAGATGTCAAAGCAACAGAGAGCCATCCCTCTGAATCTATAATTATGTCTGTAGGCACAATGGGCATACCCATAAGACAAGCAGCTGTTCCCAATGAAAGACTCTCATTAATGTTGTTAGTTGCTTTCCATGGTCCAAATTAAACTGAGATGTAAACTTAATGAAAAACAAAACAGAAATTGATAGGTTCAATGTAGCATTGCTGATTCACTTAGTGGATTCCCGTAGCTCACAATTCATCCATTCAAACCGGGTAATGCTGAAACAATATAGTAACCACCCTGGGTTTTGAACCTGGGAACCTACTGGTTATAAGTCCAAATATATGTTCTCGCCAGATGTAAAGCAGCGCTTATGAAGTATTGCTCCTTTCTCATATATAAGGGTTCATTTTTGCCGAGTGTAACATTGAGCTTACTGTGAATTTTGTTTTCAGAGAAGAAAAAAAGAAAAGAAACACTGGCCGCTGAAGTCTACTGACCTCGGGACCACCCAGTCAGAAGACTGTCGATCGGCCTGTCAATCAAAGTGGTGCATCCAGGACGACCCCCTTCCCGGTGATACACCGTGAATGTTCTGCGGGTTGTTTTTAAATCATTATTATCATTTTATCGCCTAGTTGATTAGCAGCGGCTCTTACCCAGAGTGACTTCAGAGTTCTCCATTCTATCCAACGGTATGTTTGTTATCGCAATTGAGGTTAAGAACTTTTCCCCAGCTGTGACTCTCCTGAACTGGTAACACTATGTTTATGAGAAACATCTTAACCACTACACCACACTGCTATCTTGTATATTCATTTTATTTTACAATCTAAACGTTAGCATTTTCATATAACTTGTTAGTTAACAGGCACCGAAACACTATGCAGAGTTTCTGACCATTTAGCAGAAATCTGCAGCCCTAATTAAGGTAATGGTTTAGAATGTACCTTTAGGATAACATGTGATACATTCACCTTATATTGGGCGGAGGAAGGCAATGTTGAGAGAATCTGGTTATTCTCTTACCCAAATTCGCATTGCACCAGCACAGATACGCGTCTGTGATCAGCTATATCCGTGTGAATCATAGGGGACGTGTCACCTTTAATCAGGCCTCATTCCCCAAACCCCATTCATCCATCATCACCTTGGAGCAGCTCAGACTGCTAATCTGACCATCGGCAACAAGAGCCCCCGGTGGAGAGAAGGCTTGGAAACGGAGGGAGTTTCAGCCCCGACTCCTGCCCTCCTTGACAGCCGAGTACGAGGAGGAGGAAGAGAGGGGGACTAACTGCTTCATATTAACATTTAATTAGGTTAAAACAGGGGGGCTCTCCCCTCCTATGGATGAATAACGCAATTTGAAGTCGTCTATTTTTTCATGGCTTTGAGGTGACATTCCGATGGACTGCAATCACCACATCAGAACGGCCGGCCTTTTTCAGTGCCTTCGGCTACGCAATCTCGCTCTAGATTAATTCAATAAAATCATTAAGCAGTTTCAACACCCGTCTCCACCTTCCCCCTCCAGGCATACGCATGGCGATTGATCTCTGCTTAGCACCTTCATACAGTACAGATAACCTTTTTTTCAGGCCAGAACTAAGCAGAACCAGACCTGCTCCCATGAGATGAAACACAAAATATTACTTGATAGGCCGTGAATACGTGTTCAGCTCAACAAAAAAGAAACTGGCTGAGATATTTGGTTTCTTTCTAATTCCTTCATGTTTGTTCACGTTGTAAACCTCTTCTGTTTTGCTCTTTTATTTAATTTAACTTCAGCATTATTACTGCAAAAGGCTGTTTTAAATAAGATGATAAGCTGATGTCACTCCAGGCCCCCCGGGTGGCTCGGTCAGTGACGATGTTCATGTCTAGCTCATGTCATTCGCCCGGGACAGTAAAGCGGTGGGGGGAGGGGTCAGCCGTGACCTAGAACCTTTTCTTATCTCACTGCTTTGTGGTATTTAACATTCAATTAAGGCTTAATTCTCGATTTGGGAAACAAGACAAGGCTCCATATTCTTAATTCTTCTTCTGATCTGTGTTCTGGCATCGCCCCCGCCCCCCTCCGCACGATCGAGTGGTACCTCCAGGGGTAGATGTGTAGGTTTCCCCTGAATGCTTTGGGGTTTTTTTGGACCTCAGCATTTAGCCAGAAGATCACATGACACGCGTTTTGGCTAAACACCTGTCTATTCTGCGTCCCTCATACCACCTTCTTGCCGGTTCAGTCCTGGCACTTAGTCGCCAGGCATTCACAGTGTGAAGGAGGTTCTGTGAGTCTGCGGAACTCGATCTGAGCACTCACAGATGACTCACAGAGTGTCTTGTTGACCACACCGTTTTCTGGAAAGTTGTAGGAATGTGGGGTTTTTTTTAAATTAGCCCTCAAAGGTTCCAGCTGTAGACTGGGAAACCAAAAGCGAAGAAAGTGTGTCCTGCAGGGCGCCGGGCTTCAGATTCAACAGGAAAGAGTTGGCACCAGGGCATCCTGGGTCATCCCTGCACCTGAATCCATTCATTTAGAAAAACCTGTAACAGTGGATGGGTTTTCACAGAGGAACAAAAGTTGTTCGCGGCCATCACTTTTTAACCATTTCCTGTGACAGCAACATGCCACCAAAACAGCCATGGTATGCGTACGCGTCTCTCCGTTTTGTGTGTGTGTGGGTGTACATTTAAAGAGGAGAGGAGAGGGTAATAAATTCATCAGAAGGTTGTGTGTGCGTCCGTGTTTGTGTGGAAGATGGTGCCGGGTTGCAGGGAGAGGGGGGAAAAAAGAGAAACACCCGGAAATTTGCTGACAAGATTAATATGCAGTTGATGGGAAGGTTTTCACGACAGGGTGCCAACGAATAAACACAATTCAGAAATACCACTCCCCTGTGGTTAGCTGTCCTAGAGCGAAGCCGGTGGGTGGGGGGATGCTTCCCGGGGAAACGGGCATCGACATTCTCCAAATTCTGACCCGGGGGAGGGGGGATATCAGGTGGCCCAGACGCACCCCCCCCCAAAGGCTATCCCATTCTGAGTGAAATGAGAATATTGAGGAATGCCAAGGGTTACTGTGTACGTTGGAGTCTCCTATCAAGTTCAGCTTAAGAGTCTGGTAATGATCCCTTTAGCTAAATCGCGGAACGCAAGTGTTGGATAATAACGTGAAAAACAAGTGTTATGAGTTGCATTTTGATTAACGATTGTGTCGACTCAACTGTAAGTAAATTCTGTATAAATAAATAATAATGTATCAAATTAATAATTGATAATAAGAGATATGTTTATTGTGCTTTGTTGTTATCATTAATCAAATATTGGGTATGATTATGGAGCAGCTATCCAGTCAGGGTTTCATAAATCATCCTTCCCAAAGCCAAGTAGACTTGAATTAAGCGCTATGTTAGTGGGAGCCTTTTACAATCTGACAACCAGTGGCGGGCTTATTGCAAATAAGTGCTGGAATCAACAGACGATCCATGCCCAGGATCGGAGGTGAGATGGGCCCGCAAAGCGTTTTAAACTTTTCGCTCTGGATTCTGCTGACTTCCATGCATTTTGCTGCATCGCCGCGACTCGTGTCTCATGTTCTTGCCTTCGTTTCACACGTTTCGTCACGGTTCTGCCACCTTCCGCCGTCTGTAGCGGTTAATGCCAGAGCAGACCACAGAAAGCTGTGCCTCGCCCTAGCTGGTACAAAGCCGCTCTAACACCTACTTAACGTGAAGGGCTGCCAGCCGCAGGGGATGCGCACAGCCGACTGCTGACGGCAGGGAGAGAGGAATGACGGAGGGGGGGTCTTGTGTTTCAGGCAGCATCTCTGTCTCGAGCAGCACTTCTTTTTGGGAGATGATGGAAGCGGTCTATTTTGGACCTGGCTGAGGCGGAGGAATCTCATGGCTATTCCGTCCAGCTTATGGAAAACCCACCTGCAGAAGTGCACTCGATACCCTGGATTAAAATTAACCCCGGGGCCTGGAGAGATGAGTCTGTCCAGCCTGTCACCAATTGCTAGCCTCTTTTCTCACTCCCACATGGAGACAGAGGCATCTTCTTAGACTATCGCCGGTATATGTGAACATATTGATACATTGGTACCTAATTAGCTAACGCTAGCATTGGGCAACACGTGGTAAAAAAAAGTGGTAAAAAGCGCAGTGGTAAAAAGTGCTGGTTGCTTGACCAGTAGCGTCTGGTTGCAAATCACAGGAGGGGCACTGTTGTTGAACCCATCATAAAGCATCTTACACTACACAATAAAAAAGATACTTGAGTAAAATTGTATTTATTGCATTTGTGAAAGTGGTTATGGATAGAAGTGTACGTGCTAAGTGTGTGCCAACTGTATAAAACACCTTCCTGGTCAGAACTACAAAACAAATAGAATGTAAATCTTCTGAGAACAACCCTTTTCCGGCAAGGGTAAATGTGATCTTTTCTGGGGGGGGGGCTGCCGACGGTGAAGACAGGCGTGTGTCAGTCTCACAGTCATGCTGAGAGCCAGAGGTGTGGGAGGGGGTGGTGGGACGGTGAGGGAGGGGTAGGAGAAGATAGTGTTTGCAGCCGGCACGAAGGTCACATGCCCCTAACTCCCCCCTCCCACTTCTGTCATGTCGGGGAGGATTGCAATAGCTGTACTGACAGACACGTCTGGCCAGCTGGGCGGGCCGGTGATCGCCGGGGGGTTAACCCCTGCATAGCTCAGGGGTCCTAGGGTGAAGGGGACCAGCTTGGATGTTGAGGAGCTCTGACCGTGAAGCTGTCAAATAGGGGTATTGGGACGAGTGATACTGACTATACCTCTCCATCCATTAGGCTATCGCAGCCCAGTCACATTGAGTTTATACCAGGAGGCGTGCAGAAGGCTGTATCAGCGTGTTCCCATTTCCCCTGAGCACTCTAGGTAGGCAGAGTTTTACTATAGTCAGAATAAACACACACATTAAACTGTTTGATTCAGTTTGGAAAAAAGATGTCCGAAGATGAATGATTGCGTCCACAGGTGTTTCCGGAAAGGTCACTTGCAGGCTTGATGTTTTTATGCGCCTTGATGTTTGATTCATACGAAGAGCCAGACTTAGCTTTTGCTATACCCCGGCTGATACCACAAATATCATCAACCGTTGGATTTGCTCCATACCTAAACTCATTTTTAAGACCGCACTGAGCCGACTGAAAAAATAAATTATGTCAGATTTCAGCAGTTGTGCTCCATGCTTGTGTTGGACCGTTCAGGGGCGCGCTAAACCCCACGTCTCCCCCTGGAGAAACAGAAAAGTGTCCGTATCCAGTTCCCACGCGACGAAGGCAAAGCAAATCTGCTTGAAGACACGGGTGTTTTCCAAAGCTGCATGATCGAAAGGCGGGGGGGGCAAGCGGCTGTTCTGAGGTGGTCGAGGCAGAAGTACATGGGGTCTCCTTCCATGCAACAGCTGGGGAGACACGGGCCGTGGGGGCGGTGGTGGTGGTTGTTGGGGGGGGTGGGGGGGGTCTCCCTTGGAACAGCTGGGAAAACAGA
This sequence comes from Hiodon tergisus, assembly GCA_025775045.1. Taxonomy (NCBI): domain Eukaryota; kingdom Metazoa; phylum Chordata; class Actinopteri; order Hiodontiformes; family Hiodontidae; genus Hiodon; species Hiodon tergisus. The sequence goes on along the minus strand of JAOVYW010003044.1, from coordinate 598 downwards.
ACCTCCCGTGCCACGAGATGCGAGCCTTGCAGATGGAGTCGACTGAAAAGAGCAGATGCAGCTAATCTTTCACTTTACCCTCTATCCTTCTGACCGCTTCTCCTCCATTAAGCAAAGTTAAGCCTGTGATTTCACAGGAATTGTTGCTGTTATGTCACAGCAATATTGTTCAAACTTAGGTAATATAAACATGACCATAATCTTAAAAGGACTGGCCAGGAGAGGGTGGGGGGCACTTATACTTAAAATAACAGTCACCGGGCCTCCCAGGTGGCTGAGTTGGTTGAGGCGTTTTCCCCAAAGAAGACTGAGCCCTATGAGCTGGATTTTGTCGGTTCAAATTCAACTCTTGTTATTTACCGATCAGGAGGTATGATGTATCAGTTGAATTTGGGAAAAGATTTTAGTTTACAGTCAAGGTTGGTGTCTCACTATGGGTCATGACTTGGGGAATATAGAATCTCAAAAGAAGCATAGCATTTAGCCCCACCGCTAATGAATGCATTTCCTTGGTGCTCAGCAACCTCCTTATCTATTTTCATAACTAACAAGATGCTCTCTTTTACCACTTATTGGGCAGCGGGGGGGGGGGGGGGGG
>JAOVYW010003043.1:0-14448 GCA_025775045.1 Hiodon tergisus | reverse complement strand
TTTTTACTGTCAACTCCACCATGCCACGCATCTTCTGGTTCCCTGTGGAACAATGACTTGTGTATGTATGGATAAGATCGGGACTTGGATGAAACTGGGGTAGGTATGAGACCGGGGTAGGTATAAGATCAGGACATGGATGAAACTGGGGTAGGTATGAGGTATAGGTAGGGGTAGGTATAAAAACTGTGAAGAGAAGCAGGGGAAAGACTCTGATACTGAAAAGAACTGAAAAGTCAGTATGTGCTAGAAAAGCGTCCAGTCCTGAGTTGCCCTGAAAAGTGATTTTGTTCTAATATATCGATCCCCTCATTAATGATCCTCAGACCGAACGTGCACCTGTGTGTCACTTACATTTTGCACTACTGGATAAGCCCCAAGAGTGCCAGTGACAGAAACACCACAGAAAGGTTTGCAAAACCATGTGCAAACAAGGGAATGCCAGGGGTAAGCAAATAAGCTTGGTCTCTGAGCTTTTTGTTGTACACACCTGTTAGGCCGCCGTTCCACCTGTGTTGATTCTAACTCTCTAGATTTTGGATTAATATCATGGCCTGCGCCAGCACGCAGCAGCTCACTCAAATGCCAACTTCCAAACAGAGTGTCAGGATCAAAGAGTTATGTCCTGCGTATCCTGAGGATTTTTGAAAACGGGGAACTTTGACATAAACGGTCTTGGGTGAAATTAATTGACATTGAAAGTAAATGTAAATACCACCCTTGCAGGGGAGGGGAGCAACCGATTGGATTTTTTTGGTTGTGAGATCTTGGCTTATTGCAGTAATGCCCTGCTCTATGCAAAATGCCAAGAGGAAGAGCTTATTTCAGGGGGCTCCATATGATGACAGGTATACTGTTCACCTGCTTCCCATCATCAGATCTTGTAGACAGAACGGCAAAAGGGGGGAGATTGGGTCATATGGGCTTCTCTCCAAAGCAAGTATCGGGTTGTCCCAATTCGGCTTCCAAACAAAAAGCCTGTTACCCTGTCCCAGTAGGTTAAGTGGCACTCCAAGCAAAGCGGGAGTTACTGCCAAACCCCCTCCCCTCCGATCCTCCAGGTCGCCGCCATCGGCTCCCATGTCACCGGCCCCCACCCAAGGGGACCAGGAGTGAGACTGCACTCCCTCAGGGAAGGCCACCTCCCCAACCCACCCGGCCACCTCTTGCCAGGCGGCTGTGACTTGTCACTCTCTTTAAAATGGTACCAAATGAAAGTGTTTCAAAGGGCAGCACTGGTGCAATAAACAACTGGTGATCCAGCTCCACCCTGTTTATAGGGTTCCAGTGTATGAGTGGGAGGACGGAAGGGTCACACAGAATCCCACTGTGCACAAAACTGTTGTGGATACTCTTAATTTGGTCTGGTCTTTATTGTGTTGAGTAAAATTTAACCCAAATCCGGTCAATCTAGATCCTTCAGCTTTTAATGGCCTTTTGACCTGCCGAAACGTGCCTTTTTCAACCTCAAGCTTAGTTCACTGCCTGTGAGGAAATAACCTTAGTGGGTGTAAATGCCTTCGGCTGTTCTGGGACTACGGAGAAAATTTCCCATCATTGAAGCAATGGGAGTGCCGAAATGCCACTGTTCTCATGGCGAAATGACACTTCTCTCATGCGGAAATTGATTTTCTCATGCCGAAATGACACTTTTCTCATGCGGAAATTGATTTTTATCATGCAGAAATGCCACTGTTCTGATGCGGAAATGCCAATTTCTCTTAAATAAATTCCGATAATTGTTTTTTTTTTTTAACAATCAGATTTAGAACTCAGAACTTTAGATTCTGTCATTTACACTGACTTAGAAAATGTCCTTAAATGATCCTGATGATTATTTAGTAATCTTAAACGGCAAACATATTTTAAAATAATTCCCAAACTTGTCGTGTGAGAATAATGTATTTATTTTATAGCCTTTAAATGCCAAGCTTGCCCACCTTTACACTTAGCCGTCTGCTGAGCACCATCCAAACGGGAGGCCGTCTGCTGAACACCATTCAAAATCTCCATATCTTCTGTGAATGCAAGCATATGTTATCGCAATGGTTGTATAAATTTGAGTGGTCATCCAAGTGGCAATACACCTCACAGGTGGGCGTGACACACTGGGTTGTATTTACAACACTTATTTTTACCTAGTTTCTTATTTAGAGAAACTGGCCTGTTATTTTGCTGCTTTTTCCCCAAGTTGGAATTGCTGCCAGTGTTTGTTGCTACCAATCCTGCCATGCATCTCTCTCTGTATGTGAAGTATGTAACTGTGCCCTTCATCTCTCTGTGACTTTCTCTTCCCACTCAACAGGGACAGGCAGTGAGTCAGTTGCAGAGAGTGGCCCAACAATCCATGCCCCCCCCCCCCCCCACACCCACCTCAATCCGTGTGTACTGACTCTTCTGGCCATCACCTGTGAGACTGCACAAAGATGCCAAGGAGAGAAGGAGCGTGCCTCGTGTTCTGCCGTGGGGTCTACAGCTGCCACTGGAGCCCATCGAGACAGAACAGGCCGCGGGTGAGTGACAATCATCACCATAACGACCACAGACTCTAGTACTGTCATAACTGCCTGCCTTGGATGCACAGCCTCCTGATAGCAGTAGTGCTGGAATAGTCTGGCTTTTCCATGCTTCATATCAAAACTGAAGAAGGCAGTGCTGCTTGCCCACACCCTCACAATAACCTAGTCAATGCAGGACAAGAAAAAATTTATTTTTCAGTATACTGTGACACAGATGACATTGGGCCGTTGGGCAGAATGACGTCACTAGATAGAATCCTGTTTTCTGAAGTTTGTTTATGACAGGCTGGGAGCAATGATTTTGGAAGGCTTAAGGTTAGAGAGAGAGAGAGAGAGAGAGAATGGAGATTAGTAAAATCATTATAGAAATTTCACATTTCCCTTACTGAAAACCGGATAGCTAGGTTTTCGGTAAGGTGCAGTGCCCCATGTGAAAACTTCTGGTTTCAGGTGTGTCCACATCATGTCCACACATGCATGGCTGCTAGCTATTCAGTTATGTTTTTGTGTGGTAAACCAATTTAATTTGAATCTATATGCTTTTCTGGCTGTGAGCTTAAACATTCTTGATTGGAGAAAAAAAAGTAGAAGTGTAGTCATCCTCATGTCCACACATGCACTGCTCGAGGACCAACCTGTTGAATGTAAGACAGATATCTTAATTGGAATTGGGATCCTCAGAGGAGTTCTTGGTAAAAAACCACACAAAAAAACCGCAGGACTAATTACAGTACTTCCAGAACAGTGTTGGGGATTAATTAGCTGGGTGAAAACGGGGGTGTGTGGCGCTTCGCTGGGAATTTGACAAATCTCAGCCAAGCTTTTTGCCCCCATCCGACTTGGAAGATGCCCAGGGGGCAGGGGAGCCAGGGCGAAACCGTGCAAGCTGGGACGTGCTTTTCTTACCTGCAGCACATGCTGTGCCTCTCCGCGGGAAGAGCCTAAAGCACAAAATCCACCAGACCTGACCGCTGCGTCCTGTCCCTCGCCCAGGCCACCACAGATCGGTCACCACTTACTCCTCAGTCAGGCCCCTTTCCACATATAGTCCATTGTAAAGCAGTCCATATGTGTGTGTGTGATACTGTGCGTGCATGTGTGTGTGTGTGTGTGTGTGTGTGTGTGCGTGCATGCTTGGGTGTGTGATAATGTGTGTGTGTGTGTGTGATAGAGTGTGATGTTTGAGTGTGTGCGTGCATGCGTGCGTGTCCAATAGTGTGTGCAAGCGTGCATGTGTGTGCGTGTGCAATAGTGAGTGTGTGCGTGCGTGCGTGTGCGTGCGTGCATGCGTGCGTGTGCAATAGTGTGTGTGTGCATGCGTGTGTGATAGTGTGAGTGTGTGCAAGCATGCGTGTGTGTGCGCAATAGTGCATGCGTGCGTGTGTGCACGTGCGTGTGTGATAGTGTGTGTGTGTGTGTGCGCGCGCGCGTGCGTGCCTGTGTGTGTGTTGTAAAAGCCTGCTGGCAACTCTTCCCCTATGTTTGCCCATATCTTTCTCAATGGAGCTTGATATGTATCTCCTGTTGGACAGGGCTGCTGGGAACAGCAAAGGTTTGTTCAGGCTATTTGTATGCGTTTAAATTTCCAACGGACCCCTTTCCCCTACCCTGTGCCTTCTCCTCATGGCAGTGTGCGTGTTGCTGGTTCTCAGTTGTCACCATTGTGTCTCTGCTAACTTTGGCCTGGATGTACATCTGCTTGGCTGCTTTCAACGATCGCGAGGACTTCAATGGGTGAGCTACCAGCGTAAAACACACTCTTGCACAGAAACTCTTACCCCCATGCTGCCGTCTGATATTATGTTTCAAAATGTAAAGGGCTGGCAATCTTCATTCACATTATTTATCTGCAAACAAGTACCCCTATCCTGGAATTCTTATCTTTAAACTTTAATCTTTTATGGAGCTGGATATCTACTGATAAACTCAGGCGGGCACTTTGGGATTTGACACTGCAATTCGCCAGTTACAAATACAAACATGAATACAGGAACAAATACAAATGTGTCTTTTGCAACACTATCACCTGTTGCTGTGAAAATGGCTCTCATTTCAGCATACGATTTCTCGCCTTTATGTGCTTGCCTTGGCTCACTTTCTTGTTTGTTTAAAGGTTCCATCACTGGTGCTACTAATGGCCTTAAAGGAAAAAGAAAAGAGCCAGTGTTAAAGACCGGTCGGACCAAATGGCATTTAGGAGAACACTGTTTGTGTGTCAAGCAGCACACAACTTGCTGCTATGGGACCACAAACCTGTGGAGGCGATGGAGGTGTTTGACATGTTTGGAGAATGATGTACAATTGGTCGAGTGATTTTCCATATTCGTCTTATTACAGGGAGGCCTTCAAAACAATCAAGAAATTTGTGAACTGGTTCCTGGTGGTGGTGGTCTTGTCTGCAGTACTGGCTGTCTACTCCTGCCTCCTGCTGGTAAGATGCACTTAGAAATTCAACCTCGGAATTGAACTGTATAAATTATTTTGAAAAATATTTGTCTTTAGCGCCATCTAGTGGAAATAGGTGAGAGACAATTAGGCCCACGCCTAACCCGCTTCTGAAAAGAATTTCCCGAAACCACCCGGCGCCTGACTCCTCGAGTTATGGTCCAAACACGACCCTTGGCCACCGCATCCTGTTTGTGCTAACTCAGAGATGATGGCTTTTCCTGTTGAGCCAGCTGTAATGGTAATGCGTGGTGTTCATTGCATTTTTATGTGCACAACAGCACAATTACAACAGTATTTAATGTGAATTTAAAAATTGGAGAATATAGATGTCCCTTCGCTATTATGAACATCTTTTTACTGTCGTGAGTGAAACAGGTCATTTGTTAGTGAAGTTATATTTGTCTATAATTGTTTTTATAAATAGCTGGGGGGAAAAAAGCATTTGAGTTATTAATAAGTTGTAAAATGAGTTTGGTATGATTACAGACGTTTGCACTGTTCTACACTGCTCTGAGAGAACCATTGGACCTTCACTGGATTCATAAGGTATCTGCATGATTTCAGCTCTTACCTATGTGGGTCCTGTGAAATCTCCGCATGATTTTATCACTGTAAACTATTTCCCATTATATTAAGCTCAGCATTTGTCTTAAGATGCTTTAATAGTGTGTAATGGATTTATGTTTGCAGGTGTTCTTGCTTCTGTCGGTATTCATCATCGGCGCCGGGATTGCTGGGATGTGCTTAAAGTGGAACACTGAGTGGGACACTGTTTATCTGTTCCTGCAGGTACGAAAGCTGTTTCCCATCAAGCCACTGCAGTAGGCAGTTACCCATCATTTCTCATTGTGTGAGGGTTTATCCGTTGTCTTGGGGCCCCCACAGTGCAGCAGGCTCACTTGGAACATCTGTTCCTTGGCTTGTGCAGGTTTCCCCTCTCTTTCACCATTCAGATTACGTTTGTCTCACCTCTACAGGCCACAGCTCCCTTCCTGCAGCTGGGTGGCGTGGGGTCCCTGACTCTGCTCAGCTGGTTTGTTTTCCAGAGGTTCTTCAGAGCAAAAACAGGTCATTTTGAATTAATGCGGAGAGCATTAACCTATGCTCCGGGTACAAACTTGAAAGAGCCTTCTCAGGTTACATCATTCTCAAGTTAGACCCTCCTCAGGTTAGACCCTCCTTAGGTTGCGTCATTCTTAGGTTGGAGCCTTCTCAGGTTAGCTCCTATTCACAATGAATATCAAATTTGAATTATACGCAGTTTATTTCCTAAATATTTATATTGTTTATTATGAAAAAAGAGTTATCAAACAAAAGTGGTAGAAATTTCAGTACAGACGCCAGTTTTTATTATAATGTAATGTTTTACATCCATTCCACTGGCTGAGGAAGTGGTTTCTGATGAATATATCAGATCTAAAAAAAACACACATTCCTTATGAGATGAAGGCTGACCATGCCTGAGGGATAAAGCTCCTCTGTTTGAATTTCATGGGCAGCTTACATCAGTGTCATCCGTACCAGCAAAAGGCAAGGTGGCCCTGGCATTATCTACCATGTACCATGACACTAATGTTAAGGGGGAGCAGTAGAAACCTAAGATCACACTACACTACAATGCCACAGTGCCTTTAAAACAATAAGAAGAAAGCTCTAAATAGTATGCTAAATATGCTGTCACTCTGAGGGTTAAACCTTTAAAATCACCCTCGCTCTATGTTTGCCTGAGTTTGATTGCTCCTGTGTGGTTCGTGCTGTGTGTTTACGTATCCGTGCCGAATCTGTCCCATTTGCATTCAGGCTTCAAGTTCCTCGTCTTGGCAATGTTTTTAGTGGTGTCTGCCACTGTCTTCCTCTCCCCACTCTTTATCAAATCTGCCTGTCTGCTGGAAGAACTCCCCCCGAAACCACAGCTCATAGGCCACCGCGGGGCTCCAATGGTAAGTCCAGCTTTTATTATTATTATTATTATTATTATTATCATCATCATCATTACTATTATCATTACTATCATCATCATCATTACTATCATTATGATTATTTATTTTATTTTTTATTGTTGATGTTGCGTGACTTTTTTTGGGAAAGGGAATTTTGTGGGTGTGCTTGTGAAGTTAATGAAGATAAGTAGTGTGGTTGTACCCTCAGGGCACTTCAGTTAAGTATTCTACTGTATGAATGGATGATGAAAGAAATTGTTAGCTGTACGATATTCTGTGCGTACGCTAAGTCATGTTTGTACGTTACTGTTTATTCAGTGCAGTTTTTATTTTGCATTACTGGTACTTCCAATCTCATGCCCACAATAAGATTTTATTTTGTATAGTGCCATGTACAATCGCACTGTCCTAGAGATATGCCTGCCCTTGCCAGAGGGAATTGAAAAAAGAAAAGAAAGAAAAACATTTTTAAAAGCCATATGGGAACAACTGACAACACTTTTTTACTAAAAGGCGATTGAGTTCAGCTTGAGGAAAACCGTGGAACATTATTTTTTTAAAGGGAATTTAAAAGGGGTTTCTGGAGAAGGGGGTGACGTTTTTCTGCTTCTGAGCTTTCCATTTGAGTGCTAAAAACCTGGCAGAGGAACCCCGGAAGGGATCTAGTACAAACCATGATCATCCATTAGGATAAATAAAATTTAAATTTGGCCATAGTTGCTAAATTGACACACAAAAGCGTGGGTAGCTGACTGCCACATGGTGGTGGCAGGTGGTACTGACGCAGCACTGCACCAGGTGCAGTAAGCTTTTCCATAGCTTGAGATTTTTCGCTTTGGAAATGCTGCCTGAGGCAAGGTTTCCAGCCAGGACGGATGCAGAATAAATAAATAAATAATAATTTTAAAAAAATTTGATGGGGAAAGAGTGAAGAGTAGCCACTACAGGTTTGTCAAAAATATTGTTCTTATCAAAGAGCTTGCAGCAGCAGGCATTAGTAGAAACTGACGTGACTCTGTACCAGCACAGAAAGGCATTACTAGAAACTGACAGGACTCTGTACCAACACAGTAACGCATTAGTAGATTTTCTTGGCCCTTGTTCCTGTACACCTGCCTTGAGTGCTTGTCATGTCTACTGTTGTCTTTTACGTAATAGCTTTCCTGCATTTCTTTGAAACAGAATCCAGTCCTGCCAATTATGTTTGAGAGAGAAAGACACCAGAGGCAGTTTAAGACAGATTACTTTGTAGGTTTCACTTCAGACATGTCTAAGTAACAGGTGAACTGGCTGAGTGCTACTCTAATAAAAGAGAATTTACAGGGTTTCAAAGCGTTTTCAGAATTGTAATTATAGAGAGCCGACACCTCCACTTTCATCAAGTGAAACGTGTGAAAAGCAATAACCAAACCTGGTCAAAAGCGAGCAAGACCCTGGGTAAGGGCTGGGTAATACAACGCTTGCATTGTCACAGATGGACTTATCACCCATGAGTGTACTTGTCAAGCAGAAGCGCTCTGCAGTGCTTGGTACGTAGGGCGTGCGTGCGTCTGACATGTTTGGCTGTTCTCTTCAGCTGGCCCCAGAAAACACCATGATGTCGTTTGAGAAGAGCGTGGCTTGTGGTGTGATGGCCTTCGAGACTGACGTGCAGATCAGGTAATGGGTGGTGGGTAGTGGGCAATGGGTGATGGATGGTAGAGAGCAGAGAGCCTCCACTGTCCTGGGTCAGGAGTGCCCAGGGTAGGTTTCAACAGACGGAATATTTGGCTTTTTGTCTGTACTCGCTCTCATTCCCAGTACAGACAAAGTTCCCTTCTTGATGCATGATGACACCCTACGGAGAAGTACCAACGTGATTCCAGAGCAGGCGGAGAACCGTAGCAGCAGTTTCAGTTGGGTGGAGCTGGAGAAGCTAAATGCAGGAAAGTGGTTCTTAGAGGTAAAGTCCCACCCTGAAACAAGGTGAAATCTGACCAGCGTGCACTGTCTTAGTTCAGCTTCAGTCAAGCACAGTCTTAGTTCAGCAGTATCTGTGAATGATCTGATTCAGTCAAGCTAAATGTCGTTATTTACTGTTGGTAAAGAAAGAGTCCTTTTTCCTATATTCACTACACTTCAATCACTTTTTCCTGGCTTTTAGTTCTGTTCAGCTGTGTATGCTCAAGTAAAAAATTCCATACTACACAAGGGTTATGCATATATAAAACTGAAATATGGCATCTCCATCAATATTTCTTAACGTTACGATGTACACTGACCTGTGCATGTGGAACTGGTCCAATGGGGTGATGTTGTTTACTTTAGAACGATCCCTTCCACACGGTCTCGTCCCTCTTGGAGAAAGACAGGGAAGCCGCTCGGAACCAGACAATCCCACGCCTCTTAGACCTTCTGGTCCTGGCCAAGAAGAAGAACATCTCCCTAATCTTCGACATGAAGAGCGACAGTTCTGACTACAACCTCACTCATCACGTGGTCGATGTCATCCTTAAGTCAGGCATCCCTCAGGCACAGGTCTGCCGTATTTCAGTCGGTAGTCAGAAACAAGGCGGGACTAAGCCGTTTCCGGGGAGACCAGGAAGTTTGACTTGTGCTGTCCTCCCAGGTGATGTGGCTGCCACCCACACACAGGGCGCACGTGAGAACCCAGGCACCAGGCTTCCGACACATCTACGCCAACGCGTCCGAAATGAACAAAGATGGCGAGAGCCTCCTGAACTGGAAATACACAAAACTGAGCACTGAGAAATTCTGGTGAGTGTCTGGTGAGTCTGAAAGTCTGGGAATGGGTTTAGCTCTGACCGCTCTAGGAAAATACCTTCTTTTTAATGAGTGGAACGGCCTGGTTGAAGGGTGCAGATTTAAAACACGCCACTTTTGGGGAATGGATGCTTTTTTTCATGGAAATCGGTTGCCTGCTCATAAGTGGGGGGTGCGGGTTTTTCACTGAGGTTGGGGGGATATAGGTGCTTTGATTAGTTCAGTGACGTCTCTCTACGGTCCGGCCCTTTAACAAGGGTGGTGACATCTTTCTGCAGTCCGCCCCATTAACGAAGGCAGTGACATCTTTCTGCAGTCTGCCCCATTAACGAGGGCGGTGTCTCTCATTAATTGGGGTTATCCATTATCTCATACAGGGAGCAGAGGCGTGCAAACGTGTCCGTCAACCTGTTCGTGGTGAATGAGCCCTGGCTGTTCTCTGTGGCCTGGTGCTCTGGGGCCAGCTCCGTCACCACCAACGCCTGCCATCACTTCAAGGACATGACCAAACCGGTGTGGTACATGGTGAGGTCTGCTTACTACGCTGTACATCGCACAGACTTAACCTGGATTCTGCTTTACTTTTTCTTTTGAGATTTATTTGTGATTAATGAATGTGTACACACACGCATTGTTTCAGACCCCTCATCAGTACATAATCCTATGGATCACAGTGGACTCTGTGTCACTGCTGGTGATGTTGCTGGTCTTTCACTTCCAATGGTAAGTGTGACACAACTGTGTGCTTTTTTCATGAAGATATTCATGAGTAATCTTCACAGTGCAGGCTTGAAAAAGTAAGTGAACCCTTGAATTTATTAACTTGTAGATCCAGCTTTAGCAGCAACAACCTCCACCAAACGTTTCCTGTAGCTGCTTATAAGGCATGCACAACATTGAGGATGAATTTTGAACTATTCCTCCCTAGAAATGTGTTTCAGTTCATCAACTTTTCTGGGTTGTCTTGATTGCACAGCCCTCTTCAGGTCCTGCCACAGCATCTCAATTTGGTGAAAATTGTTGGGAAGGGGGCATGGTTCATACTAACCAATCTTTCTGGAGAAGAACATTTTTGTCAGTAATCAGGCTTTGTGTGTCTTTGTTTAAAGAGCAAGGCACCTGTCCAACTTTCCTCCAATCTCGTCTCCTTAAAAAAAGTTGTCATATTACAAAGATGGGCATTGACACTCCGAACAAGCGAAACAATTCCAATTATGAATTACCAAATCAAAAATGTGCTATAATCTATCCCGATTGGAGGATTCAGACTGTATATTATATCTGACAAATGGTGATGATATACTCTATATATATGATGACTGTGATGTAGCACAGTAAAACTTTGAAGCTGTCTGTTACTTTGTTCCATGAGTAACGGAAGGAATATGTTAATTTCCCAGCCGGAGTAACGGGGCACGTGGAGGAACGTTCCCCCTGGACTCAGACCGAGGTACACCCCTTCTGTCCCTCTCCATCCCACCCCCTACCCCGGAATGAGGGCAAGACCTGAACTGAAATCACCCTGAATTACCTGAATTAGACTGAGCCGGAGGACTGGCTGTGCCATTAGTAATAATAATATGCTAATAAATATAATAGTCAATTACTGCTGTTCCCTCTGCCTCCAAGATTCGTAAGACGGTTTTGCTCATTCTTTTAATTGACAAAAAAAAAACTAATATGTAGGTCCCTTTTGCATTGTGTTTGTAAATTAATTTTTCGAATAAATGATAGTAACTTCACCCATAGCACACTGATATGAATGTAAGAAATTATGATCAAATGTTAGTTTTTGCCAATCATTGTACTAAACTATGTTCTGATGTATGATTATTGATTATGTAAAATTGTTTTCAATGTTCCTATTCAATGCACAGACCAATAATTGGCACTATAGAAAACACTATTGTAAAGTGTGCAAGACATTTTGTATTTCATGCTCTTTATTATTTTTTTATACTTAATACTTAAACTGTTGTTTTTATTAAAAAATATTTTTACCACCCCCAGATTCTCTAACCAGCAGTTTATTGGACCTTAGGGAGTTACGATCATTTCTTCCACTAGATGGCAGGCAGTGTTAGTTTCTTGCTAATTGTTCCGCGCATCGTAGTTATCTTAACTTGTTCGTGTTGCGTGGAACTGAACCAACGCTAAGGTTGATGTGATATAAGTAGGTAAGCATTCGCTATATTAAGTTTAGCGTGTTGTCGAACGGTGGAAAAGTTAAAATGAGGGATTATATAAATGGTTGCAAATCGTGGTCATTGTATTTCCGGTGCCTACGACGAAAAGCGAGCGCGCTTGGAACAGAAGGTTTGATATGTGACTGGAACTGTTGATTTCTGAGACATGACCTTGTTGGCAAACGTAAAGCAACGACTACATTGCTTGTGTTATGTTAGAAAATTACTAATTTAAATTTTTGCCAAAAAAAAAATCCTTAAAATTTATTTCCATTCCAAAAACACATGCATCCAATTTGGTGCGACGCATGGCAATAGTTCTACTGTAAATCCAGTGTTTATGGCGTTATTAATGGACCAAATAAAAATCATAAAGGCTTTTTTGCTATTAAATGGGCCAAATTTACTATTTTTTGACCCACGCATTAGACCTCAGTTTCATACTTTTATATTAAAATGCTATGTGTTTTTTGTTTTGTTTCTGAGTTTATTTAACCCAAAACACATAGCGATTAATAGTTAATTTATATATTTATCGGCATTTCGCTATAAATTTTGCTATATTGCCCAACTGACCGATATTACTGCTGTTTTCATTTGATAAATGGATTAAGTGAACGATTCTTTACTTTATGGTTAAGAGTTCTCCGAAGTAGGAGACCATAATCCCAGTCACCCGTCCGAGATAGCGACGTAAATAAATACAGCGAACAGCTAGTGGAAACGGCGGTGGCGCACGAACACGTTCGCTTTAAAAGTAAAACCGATTTCAGTCGCTAGTGGCAGTTCGCTCCAATTAACCGAGAGGGATACAGCTGCAAAAAAAGAAAACCGCAGCGCGAGATTGGGAGGGTCAGTCAGATGGACCAGTAGCGACACAAGAATTGTCTTTTTTCGTCAAACCTAACGGAAGTATACAGTGTTCGGACTATACTTTGTCCAGAGAAACAGTTGCCCATCTGAAACTTCATTTTATTATCGCGAAGTCTAAGCTTGTCGTTTAACGCATGTAGTTAACGAATTTTTGGAATCCAAGAATATTTATACCATGGTTCACAGATACAGTAAGTTTTATTTCATTGTTATTTCGCCTACAATCGATTTGGCCTTTTTTTTTTTTTTTTTACTATAACTAATATATTAAGAATATCGGTATTAAAGCATACTTCATTAAGACCGAAGCATGTTTTTTAGAGGGTGGAGAGGGTGGGGGCAGAGTAAGTTACCACTAAAGTAGTGCTCTCGAAGTATTTCAAGTTTTAAAAGAGCATTGGCAATGAAAGACGGTTTAGACACCTGTTACTAAAAAAACGTCAGCATACAAAGTTAATTGTTTTAATCGCTTCTGGCCATTTGCTGCAACTCAGCTCATACATAATATGCTAGTGCGTCTTTGAGCCAAATTTTTGTCTCGAGAACCCTTGAGGGAAACAGGAAGTATTTTTCTTCGGATGGTATAAATGCTCTTGTTTTGTGCCAATGGAGCGCTTTCCCTCAGATTGGCTCGCCATAATGTTAAACGAAAAACCAAACAGAGCACCACCGCGCTTACCTGGCGCTGTCCTACCTGGTCTACCTAATAGCTTCGTAGGCGTTGGGGATGTTTTTTTTGCAGACATCTAGAATACAAAATGTTAAGCCGTAGGTCAGGAAAACTCCCCAGTGGCAGACACTATTTTTCACTGGAGATTAAATCTGTTATGATAAATAATTACCAGTACATGTCAGATTATGTGCATAATTATGATTACGGGTAATATTGGTAATAAAGGTACTTAAAATTAATTTAAGAAGTATAGTCCGTTATTGAATTGTAATAATTCAAGGTTGAAGGTTACATTTGTGGATACAATAAGGTTTTTTCCTGGTAGAAAAAGGAATACATTCTCCCTTTTAGTCACTTTATTTTAGTCACCGTTTTTATCTGGATGGTACACTGAGCAGAGATAAGTAATCACTATGTGTCTCTCACTTATCTTCCACACTTAACATTAAGGATTAAACACACCTGATGTTTATGCATGCCACACGTGACCATTAACGTATGTAATGATTGCGCCTCTGCGTTGTGCTTCCTCTGTCCCTCAGATACAGAGAGGGCGTTAGAGCTGTTGAAGGAGTACCAGGGCCGGCTCGTCAGCCCAGAGGAGCAGGCGCTGAAAGCAAGCGTGGGGAAAGTCTCGGCTGTCTTCGGCAGTCAGCTGTTCCAGGCCCTGCTCGGTACAGTCTGCTAGGCTCTCATGTTGTACAGTGGTGGGGCAGCCTTCTGTGACCCTTGTCAAACACAGAGGGGCTCAATTTGAATATTCAGTCCAAATAGATTCTTATTTTCTGCTTTTTGAGTTTGGTTTTCTGGCAAAAACTCACTGATTTTCATATTTTCAGGGAGGAATAAGTTCACCTGGACAGGTACATGAAGAGAAAGCTTTGCCTTTGAGGGTAGATATTTTGGGTAGAATTTCAGTTAAATACTGAAAGTGTTGCTGTTATGTGTAACTAAAGGAGTTTCTTACATACCATTGCCAGGTTTTCTGACACGTTTGGGCAGTGTTCCGGAGGCTGAAACAGCACAAATAGATATATAAGTTGTAT
>JAOVYW010003041.1:0-47104 GCA_025775045.1 Hiodon tergisus | reverse complement strand
GAGAGAGAGAGAGACAGAGAGAGAGAGAGAGATAAAGAGAGATAAATGAGACTTCAGTACAGCAAATATCATTTGTGAGTTAACAAATGTGGAACAAAAATAAGTTGAAAAAACAACATAAAGAATTCACCTGTACAACCCTGCCCATAATCACTCTTCCTACCTACCCTGACTCTGACCCTGATCCCAATCACTTCATCATAAGGATTGTAAAGCATAAAATTATGACAAATAGGCAGTGAAAAAAAACTGTGCCATCAGCGGTTTTGTTCCCTACATTCTCTCTGTTTATACGTCGTGAAACTGATCACTTTTTATAGTTCCACACCGGAAAACTACATCTGAATTATATTTGTGTTTTTTCCTATATTGACATAATCATACTCAAACACATACTCTCTCAATTCAAAATATTACATTTCTTTAAATTCAAGGCACAATATTTTTTTAACGACTTACTGAACTGAAGCGTGTTTTACTCCCTGCAAGGAGACACGTCAAAAGGATGTGTTCTTTCTGTGTACTGTTTGTCCCTACCAATTGTTTCAGGTTACCTTTCCAAGGTAACTAATGTAAAGTTTAATCACATCGTTAGAAGTGTGAAACTGATTATCACCATTTTAAAGTCTTACATTGTTGTATGACAAAATAAACTACACAATAGTTTTGTTGAAAATGCATCAAAAGTAGACTTTTTTATTGTCAAGTGGAAAAACCCACCTCAAATGTACAGTACAGAAAAGAATATCTGAATCTTAATCCTAGACCCCTTAGACCCAACTTCAACATTTCAAACTTCGTTTTAAATTGAAAACAAATTTCTTTTGTTTTGCAAACCACAAACATGACACTGAAAAATGCAACTCCTGATATAAAGTGTGACATAAAGTGTGATGATAAAACCAACAGTGCTTTAAGGGCAAAAATTCATTCATTTTTGTTAGTCTTCAATTTTAGAAAAATCATAATTTAAGCCCCCGAGGGCTTTACTTTTGTTGTATTATTGTAAAAAAAAAAAATATATATATATTAATAAAAAAATATTAACGCAGTGTTTTTTAGAACAGAAACATTAAAGACAATTAAAGATTTTTATTTTCTTTTTTTATCTGCAGTCAGTGTTCCTCGGCACAAAACCTCCACAAGCTGAGAGGTTGTAGGTGTTAGGCTGGTCCTCTCCAATCCACCCACCTTCAAGCCACCTGTCATTTTATTCGCTGTAGGCCATACAGCCTGTACAAAAGACTTAGCGCCGATTGGAGGAGAGGTGCATCCTTGCCCACGGCACTGTGATCCTGTATGCTCCCACAGACTGGAGTTGTGATTTGGCAAGGAGCCGAGAATAACGCCACCTTTTCTACATGGTTTTGAGACAAGTTCCAGGGCAGACAGACAGTATGTAGATAATTGTAAAAATATCGTGGATCAGTAGTCTGTAGTTCTTGATGAAGAAAAAACTCTTCCCAGCTTCAAACAACGATGTAATGATGCAACGATGTTCTTTTTTGTCAGTATATTCTATTAGTTATCTGACTGTGACTGTAGCAGATTTACAAGTTCGGCCTTGTAATGAAACACGAAAATTGCCTAGGAACGTAAAGCGTTTAGTACCAGCAGCGTTGTGAAAGGTAAGCCAATCCAAGTTGTGCAGCACCAATTAGAACTGACATTTTGGCTTGCGCAAGCCCAAAATAAGGCAAAGACCAGCACTTGCGTTCCTCGAATGGCTGATGTTTGTTTTATTTAACACCTTAAACTGCCTTTCTTGAAACGTCATGGTTTTACCTGTTGTGTAAGTGGTAAAAAAGGAAATAAAACACATTCATTACTACTTTCAATACTTTCGGCTGGAGTTGCTCATCCAGGACTTAGCTGAGGTTTAGCTGGCCTTTTTTTTTTTTTTTGGAAAAATATTGATAAACTTTTTAACAAATACTGCGTTAAAAAGCACAGGCACAACAGCTTAAAAAAGATTGGCAATTGCAGCCTGCAGCCAGTAGCAAGGCATCTGTTAATGTGATCTTACTGTGAACGTCATCCTTCTCATGCACATTTAAACTTCACATTGACCGGACCGTCGTATGAGTTCAAATGTGATAAATAATATGCTGGGCATAGAGGAAGGCATATCTTAATATCTTAATTCGAAAACTGTTTACCAGATTTTGGTTTACCTTTTATTTAGCGGTCTAGAGTTTCTTTTTTTCTTTTTTAACTACAGAAATATCTGATCCTTTAAAATGACAGATATTTTTTTAAATACGGTTTGCAGGAGTGACATTTTCCAAACTACAAGGATGTTTGTGGCCAAGACTTTTTTTCAATTGTCCTTTGGTTTGTCCCAAACCCTGCCAATCAGTTTTCAATGGCATACACATACACACACCCACACACTCATACACTCACATGCTTGGAAAAAACATAACAATCGTTTTCAGCTTTCCTTTTTAACTTAAGTCATTGTCCATCTGATACACACTGAATAGTACAGAGGTCACAGTTAATTTACAAAAGGTTGTATGCCTGAAGAAGAATGTATTTTTCTTTACAAAAGCAGGCTTTTTTGTATTAAACCCCCAACCCCAATGTGCTCCCTCCCCCACAAATATAAACACCCAGTCAAATCCCAGTCTAAACCTGTAGGTTTTTTTGTTTTTTTTCACAAACCAACACATAGTCCACAGCCACTGCCCTCTCCCCGATGGGAAAGAAGAAAAACAAAACAAAAAAAAGTGTTCAGAAGAAAAATCCACTCAATGAATGTTTCCACCCTTACATCCTTCAGGATGACCATCTTTTGAGTTTGTTTATTTTCCTCACTTAGAGTCGTAGTCTTCTGTGTCTTGATTTGGCAATTTTACTCTTTTTTTATCATTTCAGATTCCTTTTGTTGCTTCATACATTTTGACTCTCTCGTGAGGGTTTTTTTTTCTCTCTTTACAAACGATCTTTAACAAAAAAAAGGTTAAATGGAAGAAGAATCGGTCCTCCAAGAGTCATTAATCCTACGTTTCTGTGATTCCCTCATTTGTTGCCATCGTTTTCTGACCGTGTTTTTGACAGCAGCACAGAGAGGCATGTGATACACAAATCTCTTCAGCAGTTTTGCATATAAAGCCCCTCCTCTCTTTGACAGTGTAAGGCCATGGCGAAGAACCTAGAAGTGGCATCATTTTTGTGTTGTTTTTTTCTCTTCTCTTTTTGGGGGACGATGGGAAAAAAACAAGAGGAGAGCTAAAACCATAGATGTCCTGCAAACAGACAAGCTTCCCTCTAGCAATCGCTTTTAGAAATTACAATCTTTGTGCCCAAATCTACATCTCGTAGCTTTCGTTGCCAACCTCAGTACAGTGTAAACTATTCAATTGATTCTACAATTTGTTATGTTGTGTAAAACTAACGATCAGATAAAACTACAAATTTCCTGTCCTTTAAATCAAGCAATCTCATGGTATATGGTTGCATATGACTTCCTTTGAATGTTGGTTCCAAAATCTGTTTTTCTAAGCTGTGATTGCAAATAAATATGTTTCACTTACATAACATTTCACTTTTATCCATTAAATTATTTAAATGTTTTTTTTTTTTTTCCAGAATCAAGTTCAAGGTACAATCATTTAAAATAGTGAAACATTTTTCGGAAATCCTTAAGTAATTCCTCTAAAAGCAAAGGGTCAAAAAATGTTCATGTCACATTCCATTTAAAAATACAACTCAAAATATTGTCCTCTCTCAAAGAGCATAATTATACTTCACATTATTAACCCTATTCCGAAATTCCTTTCCCCTAAAGTCCATCTGCAAGTCCTTAGTCCTGCAGTCTAATTCTGCAAGCCCTTGGTCCTGTAGTATAATTCTGCAAGTCCTTGGTCCTACAGGCTAATTCTGCAAGTCCTTGGTCCTACAGACTAATTCTGCAAGTCCTTGGTCCTACAGTCTAATTCTGCAAGTCCTTGGTTCTGTAGTATAATTCTGCAAGTCCTTGGTCCTACAGTCTAATTCTGCAAGTCCTTGGTCCTGTAGTATAATTCTGCAAGTCCTAGGTCCTACAGGCTAATTCTGCAAGTCCTTGGTCCTACAGTCTAATTCTGCAAGTCCTTGGTCCTGTAGTATAATTCTGCAAGTCCTTGGTCCTTCAGTCTAATTCCGAATCTCACACATGAAAGGCATCTGGGTGCAAATTTTGTCAATGAGACTTTGCTCTGTTCTGCTGGGTCCTTGCAACTTTTTTTTAAGGAAGAGTTGGAACTTTTGTTTTGTATGCATTTTGTCCCCACTGGTCTACTAGTTATTCTGTTGTGTAAGTTTTGTTTGAACCCGATTAAATTGTGTCTGTGCTACCGACTTAAATACTGCACATTGCAACTGACCAATAAAATTGTTCACAGAATTATTTACATAATTTCCCCACTTTCTCCAATTGTAGCCAGTCCTATATTCACTTCTTTCACAAGACAACTCGTGTCATAATCTGTTTGAAAGAATTACCTGATGTTATTTTATTCAAATAAGGACCTAAAATATGACAAATTAGTCAGGTTTTCCGACTTTAACCTCTTGTAAACCTTCACTCCACTCAATGTTTTGTGAATGATAGGGACATACTGTATTTGATATGTTTTTTACGTAGATTTGGCCTGAGAAGTATTTCCACCCTTAAGAAGATTATGTGAATTAACCCGCAAGACACCTAAAACCATCTGAAGATTATTCAAGTAGATTTGGTATTACAACACTTGCATATATATAAAAAAAAAATCATATAATTATCTGCAGCTCTTCTATACTGGGTTGGAAAAAAAATTTGGGGGGCAAATTTCTACGTCTTTTTTATATTTCACCTTGATAATAATAAATTCTGATTTGGGTAGGACATGTGCCTATGGTATGGTGGTGTCTAGTTAGTGCACTGTATAAGGGCCTGACACATATTGAGTAGCTGTCCGTCTGATACTTTTGGCTCACTCTGTATTGATTACGCCTCACCCGGCTCTGCTGTCATCTTAGAATAAAGGGAATAACTTTGACAGAAGTAATGTGCAGAGTGGATCAAGAGTTGTCTCAGCTCGCAGTATTTAACAGCTGCTCTTGTGTAACCTGGAGATATTTCCTCACTGACGCCATGAACCACAAACATACAGTCCTCTGGATTCTGAGTTCCCTGAATCTACAGGAAGGTGTGGCAGCGGCCTGAGAGTCCGTATTTCTCACAGTATTTTAGTTTGCCACAAATAAGGCCTGTGTCTAAATCTAAATGTGAAACAGGGAGAGTTTGCAACATCCATTTTTTAAATATTTTCTTGGTTTCACTTCCTTTAGTATAAAATAAATTGTAGGGAAACTAATGTGGAATTACCTAAAATATGTATTTATTTTGAATTTTTAAAATTCCTTGTCCTAAATTCAGGTTATTTCTGAAATAGAACAAAAATATACAAATATACACAATATTGTATATAGTTGTTAAAAATAGATACTTGTCCAGATTACTTTTGGAATATTCTGGATGTACTACCAACATATTCAGCTGATTCCCATAGACTAAAACAAAAATGTTAAATAGTACAAAACGACAATATTAACAGTAGTTGGTAAATATTTTGGCGTTGGTTTAAAGACAGCACCCCCCCCCCTTCAATCTTGTTCCTATAGCCGTATTACTCATCTAATTTGGCCTTGTTACATTTAGAACAAGGGACATAAGATCCTCCACCCATTTTTATGTTGAGGGAGCGAATCATCATACAAAACTGGATTATAGTCAATACAATCACCCATTACCTTATATTTCACTGTGTTGCTTCCTTAAACCATTGGCATTAAAGCATCTTGCACTGAGCAAAAGGCCACAAGACCTAAAATCATAACTAAGTACCCCATCAGAAATTAAAATCTCATTCCACAACTCTTCCCTTACATACCCACCCCTCATATGACGCAGTAAGGCTCTCGGGGCAATTGAGGGGTAGTCCTACAACGAGAAGGCAGGTGAGACAGTAGCCCCTTCTTCAGGTCCTTGTTGAGGAAGAAGCAGATGATGGGGTTGACCCCAGCTTGGGCAAAGCTCATCCAAACGGTGGTGGAGAGGTACCGGTGTGGAATGGTGCAGGCTTTCACAAAAACACGCCAGTAACAGGCCACGATGTAAGGTGACCAGAGCACCAGGAAAAACAAGGTGATAACGTAGAACATTCTGCCCAGTCGCTTCTCTGCCTTGAACTCCTCCATGCCCAGCAGACGTCGGTTTTGGTTGTGCAAGTTCTGCCGGATCCCCAGCAGGGTAGGTGGCATGGGGCCCCGGCCAAATCCTGCAATCCAGTTGGCAGCTGCCTGGCCAGTTGCACCAGGTCCATGGAAGGTCCAGTTCTGACTGATGGCTGGTACCATTTGGACAGGCTTCATCTTACGGTGTTTGTACTCAAAGAGCAATAGTTTCATGTAGACTACATGGGTGGCTAGTATCAATACAGCCAGCATCAGCATGAAGCCGAGCGTATCATTGGCCTTGAAGTAACGGTGCTCAAAGATGCACTGATCTTCCTCACGGATGAACTTGTAAGTGCCCACATCAAAAACGGGTGGGAATGCCATAGCCACAGATAGTGTCCAGACCATGCACACCACCGCCACGCAGGTCCAGAAGGTCATGCGTTTGGAGTAGAAGCGGTGGTGGGCGATGGCCATATAGCGAGTTACACTGATGCAGAAAAGCATGAAAGCTGCATGGAAGCAGAAGAGCACTGCCATGAAGGCCACCACCTTGCAGCTTAGCACGCTGTAAGTCCAAGCAGAGCCGTTCTTGATGGATACCAAGACGAACGGGAAGCAGACAGCTGAACGGATGATATCGGCCAGGCAGAGATCTAAGAGGAAATAATAGGGGGCCTTGTGTAAACCCCGATCCCGCAGAACGAGCAGGGAGACCACCAGGTTTCCTACCAGGCTGACACAGATAATCAACCCTAAGAGGGCTAGCTTTACATAGGTGGACACAGCTGAGGACCAGCCTCCCCCCAGCATACCTCCTGTTACAGCCATGGCTGCTAGTGGGTTGCCGGGGCTGTTGCTGCTGTCGGTCCGGTTGGCCATCCCTCGGATTCAGAAGCTCCCTTACGACTCCAGGCTTCAACTCCCCACCTATTATTCCTCTTCCCGCTCCTCCTCCTCCTCCTCCTCCTCCTCCTCCACCTCCTCCCCGAACTTCCCTCTTGTTCGTCCTCGTGGCTGGCTCTCTTCCTTCACTCACAAGGAACCAGAGAACCTCATTTTGCATGGCCACATTTTTTACCCCCTCTTCTTGCAAGAAGACCTTTCAACTCCTCCTCAACTTTCTCTAGCCTCCACCTGTGAGTCGAATGACATTAGTTAGCTGGTATTGAGTGATTAATACACTTGCACACAAAAGGGGGCCAACAGGGTTACGGGTTCACATAAGATTTTATATTTTGAAGTAGATTTTGAAGGCAAAAAAAAACCCTTGCAGGAAATGTATTTCTACAAGACAGTGATTTAGACAAGTGTAGCCTAATAATAGGTTTGCCAAGAGAAAAGATCATTTAACCTTTTTAAAATGAAGGAACAATTTCTGTAAAAAAAAAACTTTTAAGATGTTTTTGCAAAAATAGTCTGTAGCACATATGTAAATCACATGGTCCAAACCGAATAAACTATTTTTCTTTGTTAAAATCAAAACAAAGAAGAAGAAATACGACGTCCTATGGGTTTTGTTCCAATAGGCTAAGGAAACTCTCTGCCCCCCCCCCCTCTCGATTTCTGCACCAATTGGATCAGCTGAAAGTCATGCCAGTGCTTAGTCTGTCACAGTAATTACCCTGTCTGTTGCTAAGCTACAGCACCTTACATCTTTCGGTGTTTGAGTGTGGGTGTTGGGGTACATGCACAAGTGCATGCGATATGATATATCAGTGGGGAGCAGTGTGTGTGGAGAAGGGAAGGGAAAAATCACTGGTGGAGTGGGACACAGTTAATTGGGGTATTGGCTTACTGAAGCCCTCACACTGACTGAACTCTGTGATGGGACTTGGATTAAACAAACGATGTGCAGTGTGAAGAAAACTGGTGAGGATTTTCCGGTATCATAGGGTCAAATCCAGAGGATAGAACCAAGGAGGTGAAGATAAGGCAACGCATTTCACCCATTCTGAAGGTTTCTCTTCAGGATGATTCAGCTGGTTAAGCTAGATGAAGCTTTCAGAGGGCGAATGCAGGTGACAATGACTGAACATTTAAGGCCAACAGAAAAATGAAGGGCAAAATCCAATTTTTTCCACTATTGGCCAGGTAATATTACTTCTGTCACAATTACTAAATTCTGTTGCTGAACTTCAGAGACCATCTTGTGGAGACCATATTCGGTGCTTAGATGGCGTACTAGAGAGAATAAAAGTGCCTACTCCACTATACTCCATCAAATGAAGTCTTTGTATTCCAAAAACATCAACAGGCGAGAAAACTGTAAGCCACAAAAACTAGGAATTATAGAGTGCTCAGAATTAGTCATACATTGGGTTTTCTGAGTATTTAAACTTAAAGGATGTCTTGCTGTAATATTTCTGTACAATGAGAAAGGAACTGAAGGTTCATACATTTGTTTTGTGGTGTGAACCTCCTATCTGTGAACTTCTCATACTTATAATTATATTAAGATATTATTATTATATAATGCCAGGTTGAATATTCACCTC
The DNA here is from genome assembly GCA_025775045.1 of Hiodon tergisus. Lineage (NCBI taxonomy): Eukaryota > Metazoa > Chordata > Actinopteri > Hiodontiformes > Hiodontidae > Hiodon > Hiodon tergisus. The sequence goes on along the minus strand of JAOVYW010003041.1, from coordinate 38,399 downwards.
TTGTGATTTTGTTGCATAATTTACATCATTTATTTGCTTACATCCAGAACAGCTGGTACTCACTTCTACAGCTGGATACTGTTGCTTAATAAATACCGACTAAACCCATTGCTCAAGCATTTTACAGCAGGGTGTCTCCCCTGACCAGAATCTTTCTCTGGATCTATCAGCATTGAGATTTTACCATCATTCCATTGTTTGCCTGACTAAGGTTCCTGTAGCCTGTTGGTTTCTTCTGTTGGCTACTGTGTATTGCTTTAACCTCTGCTACTGAGTTGTCTTGGATAAGGACAACAGTCGTATAAATAAATAAATTGCTAACTGGCTGACACCCTCATTGGCCACTGAGGGATTGGGCTGTGAAATTTTTTCCTGCCCCTGTTGTCCTGTTTGTCCAACCATCATCCTCATACGTTACTATAGAGACCTTTAACTGTTGCTCTCTACTTATCATTATCTCTAGCATTGCACCTCTGCTCTGACACAAACGTATCCTTGTACATTGGAATCCTGGAGATATATCCACGGAGCAGACTCCTGATAAGCCTTTGGCACCCCTTCAAATTCTTCCTCTCCTCTGTAATAGTCAATGTCTCCTATATTGATTGTTCTACGACATGCTTACGACTGGATGTGTATCAGCTGTCATCTGCGTGCAGTTCACCGCTACCTGGGCCTGGGCTTCACCTTACTCTGGACCAGCCAGGTCCTGGAGACAGAGCTGAACTTACATCACCTTACTTTGAACACTGTTACCTCTGCCAACTTCTCTGGGGGCTTTTAGACCTCTGGTTCCCTCATTCAGTGTGATGGGTCTTATCTTAAATTATTTAATAACCATTAACACTATAATTGGGTTGTAATGGCATAGAAGTTGAGAATCTACAGTTAGTATGCAATATAGTATTCTCCTGCTTTTCATTACTCCTGAAGCGTGTGACTATTTAAATCTACCCATTTCTGTACAGATAGAAAAGGAGTGTTGTACTACTGAAAAGCACTTTGCATATGTACCGGTAAGCTACAACTTGCTATTCACAAACAAAACCAGACTTTCTTCAACCTAAATAAATGAAAGACATTTCTATTATGGATGTCTTAGAGTGTTCACGGCTACGCCTGCACAGCTTGAATGCATTTACAAGCATGTACCATCCATCGAGGAGGCAGACTTCAACTCCCCTCAAATCAACTCAGAGTTGTCAACAGAATCTGCAAGTGGTTTTTTCAACTTTTTTTTTAACCTAGATTTCGCAAAAATCTAATCCTAGCTACGCCACTGATTTAACTGAAGGCTGCAATAAAATGATCGGTCAAGTAATTTTGTTGAAATTTTTTTTTTAATCTGAAGTTGTGGGCAACCCTGCACATTTCTAAAGCGACTGCAGGCAAATTGAAGCTTGTCAAATTAAATTATTCAAAAGCATTATCTGCTTCCCTAAGTAATACTCTTTTAAACCTCTAACTACACATACCGATAAATTCTCAAAAAATAGGTACTTGTTAGTGGCTTAATTTTCATAACACTTGAATGCTTGATGATAGGATAGAGAACAAGGTATGAGAGTTTTTTTAATATACCACATTGTTTGTGGGGCTCTCATTTAATCATAAATATATTATTTATTGTAGAAGGAGTATGATTTACAATATTTTAGTTTTGGAAACTATACTTTGCTATAAAAACTAACACATTACTGAACAGCAGGGCTGAAAGCTAGCACGGTTTTGAAATGGTTGAACGCTTAGAATGCTAAGTAATGGTTGAATGGTGTGGAATAACCTTAAAAAAGAGGCCTTACCCAGTTATGAGATTGGCCTTAAAATATGTACACACTGATGTGTCATGTCAGATGACGCATCCATGACCTATTGATAATACACATAAAAAACAAACAGAAATAATCGAGTGTGTCCATATAAAATGGGTAGCCTGTACGTAAATGTGCTTTAATTTTAATTTTAGGATATGCTTTCTTAACACCCACACGCTGCAAATTCAAATCATGGCCCTGACTAGAGAGGCTGAGATTAGCCTTGAATTGCATTTTGGCTCGTAGGCAGGAACGGGTACCTTTTGGGGCGAATTGTTTTATTTGACTAGGGGTTGTGGGTGGATTAGGAGATAAGGAGGCTGAGCCATTGTAAATGGCCGGGTAGCAACAGCAACAGTGGAGTCCCGTTGCTGTCGATTGAGAGGGAGGGGGCGACGCGGAATTTACCAAGCAAACAGTTCTGAACTGTCTTCTCAACTTAAAGATAATTAGACAGAGATGAGAATATAAATTCAGTCTTTCATGCTATGAAATGTTGTTGTTGTTGTTTTTCGCTGAAAGAGGGGGTTAATTGAACATGGTGGGGTGGAAGCCATAGGTTCGCAGAAATATACCGTTTCCGACGGATGCGCCATCTGTCATCTTAATGTCCAGAGCCGTATATGTACATTATGTACATTCCGTGTATACAAACAAGATTGTCTAAATATATTAAATGTTTTTCTAGGCATGTCTATACATTATTTATCGGCTCATTATAAGGGTCCATTTCCGAATAAAATAAACTGAATAAGCAGACTGGCCCTGTGTACAATGCGGCCCCTTCAGAGCCTACCATGATACTTAAATAATACTGGCGACATTTATGATACAGCTAATACCAAAATATGATTTAAATACAATAAATACAATTATGTATTTGATTACGGAAGCATTTTAAACCCGGTGTGTACTGTGCATAGATAAACAAGAGAGATGGAGAGAAATCGTTAGCGAGAATGCCATACGAATGTGCAACATCTCACCTGGTTCCCTAGCGCTTTGTGTTCAAGACAAAGGCTGCGGATTCAGATCCAGGCCATTTCATTGCTTTTTGCCGTTCGTGAGATTTAAGAAACGAAAACTGGATGATGTTGCGAAATTGAAAACCGTTGTTAACAAAATAAATTAAGAAAGGAAAATACCATGAAAATGACATGTGGTGTCCTCCCCAGTAAAATAATACAAAAATGCATTACACGAATAAAGGATTAATAAGTATCTCACCTTATTTTCTTAATTCTGGGAAACCTTAAAAATTGTCTTTAACAACAGATTAATGGCAGATCGATGAGCAGCAGATCTTTTCATCTAAGGTCTTTCTAAATAAAACCCAAACGTAGTAAACAAAAAGAGCGTTTCTTCTTTTTTCGGCTGCATGTCATGTCTTCGGAATTTCCATACAGCTATCACAAAGGTTCAGTTTTCGACTCCCTTACGAAAGTGGTAGAACTGCTTAAATCGAACGCCCAACGCAGAATGAAGATGAAATTTTGATTTCGTTTGTTTCTTTGCATATATAATTATATATTTAACTGGAATCTCAACAAAGGACACATATTCTTACAAAGATATTCTGTATCGGAAAAAAATGAAATAAAACCATTTTAAAAGTCCGTAAAGGCAAAATATTCGAATCCGGGTTTTCGTGGACTGGCACCTATAGGACTGCAGTATGCAATGTTTCAAGAAATAATACATAGACCAAAATTGTTAAACGTTGAAAAAACGTTGAAAAAAACGTTGAACCATTTTTTTTCCTTTAACTCCCTTTAAATTACATCCTCGAGCCTATCCAGTTGTGGCTGCAGTCTGAGTACAGTCCTCCTCTGTGAAGATATGTACATAATGCCAGTAGGCGCCCTATTTATTTAAACAGCCCACGCCTGCTTTTCAGAGATAAAATAAACCAAAAAATCATTAAATATTGCATCACAATCCAATAAATATATGAGTGTGAGCAAATGCTCACAATCGACCGAGTTTATAAAACAAAAAATAATAGGTGAATAAAGTGAAATGGCTGTTTGCACTGGTGAGTTTGAAACGGAGGCTAATGTGTCTGCGTTCAAATTCGGTTTACCTCGTCTATGTTCGGAATTCTTCGGTAATAGGAAGCGGAATCGAGAGGCAGCAGAGGCAACTACTAATAATAATAACTATAATGATAGTAATAATAATATGCTAATCATTTATGTAATTAAATGGCTAATATAGTTCATAGAGAGAACCCCCCTCTAGCATTGGTGTGAGATCAGACGTGTATTTCCCCTAAGACTCGCCAGACTGGAATGGCATGGTTAGAGGAAAATTATAGCAAACCAAAACAAAGGGATCTGAAATGTAACGGTGTTTACGCCTACTCGTCGAGAATATCGCCTTGACCAATCTTAGCCCAGGCATTCGAGAAACTGGTTAAATGATAAAACGTCTTGTAATAGATGTTCGATATGTACTTCCAGTCGACTAATCGTAATATTACAAGGGCGCACCATTATACTTCATCAAGTGACAGCATTGTCTATTAATTGTACTGAATTTATTTTATTTTTTTAATTATATGAACGACGTTGAGATACACCTTTGTAAATATCGGCAAACTTCCACTGCGGTTAGGTGTTAACGTCAAATTAAGTCCAAAACCCTAAATTAAACTCAGATACTGCAGACTGGTCGCTACTGGTAGTTTCAGGTGGATCTTAAGGTATACTCTGAAGCGTTTTTGAAGAGCGACAACTGGAAGTAATTATTTACATCATTTAATATTTGGCATCACTCCCAAAAACTATACTCATTCAACGGCACACTGTGCCGAGGACCTCCCCGTGCTGCTGAAATTACTTAGAAATAGAATAATGACAGTTCAAGCACTGAGATGAAAGAAAGTTGAAAGAACTTACTGCCAATAACTAGCAAATGGTACCCCATAGTGTCATGGATGTTATCTGCGACAGTCAATTAGTCTCCCCGAACGTTACAGGTATAACATTTTGTTTTGTACTGGCATGACACTCTGTCGAGTGGCCTCATACCGAGGTTAACAGCTGTCCGAACCGCTGGATTCCATGAGAACAGATGGCTTCACCCGACGCTAAAAGTAATCCGAGTGCACAGCGAATTGTCACACCATAGCTTATAAACGCACAACATAATATATAAATAATAAAAATGGATAGAATAATTTATTTTATGAACTTTGACATATTGATAGAGAATATTTTAAACTGTATGTACTAGCCAACTTTATATAGCTTGTATTCATCATTGGACGTTTCGACAAATAAATAAATCTACCGGTTTGCGGTTGACCTAAACAGTAAACAGCTGTTAACCTCAAATGAGGAAATTAGAATGTTAGCCAAAGTCATGACGCATTCCCCTTTGATTCGTTCAGGGGTAGGGCCATAGTAAAATAACTCTTCCTTACATTACCAACTGTTTTATATAGTAAAAAAGCCGAACACAGTTATAGTAGGGTACAGATGTAGTAGGGCAAGTATTTTTTTAGGCGTATATTTAACAGTATGCCGCATGACACTTTATTTCAAGGTCAATGATAGAGCAGCTAGTATTTGCTTGGGGAATTCTCAGCCTTTGGGTAGTGGTCTAGATTTAAAATTGCTTCTCCGTTTTTCCGTAGCCTGACACCCTGACTTCACCGCTATGCGCGACCTTTTCGTAATATCTGAGACTCAGGTTGCCTTCAAGTGCTTTTCTATATTTCAAACCACAGTACTCGAGGCGTACTCCTTTTGCAAAGTCCACTCATGAACATCCAAACTGTGATTAGCTTTTTTTCTTAATTGCCTAAATGTATTTCTTTCTATCTCTTCAAAGTGTTTGTCTGCTCAGTTAAAAAACCCCAGCTATTTCGACGCAACAGTTTTTATGTTAATTTATTTGTATTTTTGTCGAAAGGATCTTTTAATAATACTGTAATCATGTTGTGCACTTAAAGCATTACATAATTCACTTATTAAGTCGTTGTTTAAGTAATTTAGCTATAGACTATTTCCAAAATATTTGTTTGAGTTGTGAGTCAATGGTTGAGTTCAAGTATCTGATTTAAACTTCTTTAGTCAGTATTAATACATCATGAAGGGTATAGGTATTTTAGAGTTCCTACTTCGGGGGCATAAGAAAACTAAAATATCTTAAATCCAAATACACTTTTATGAAATAGTAAAAAAAAATTTGGAAACACATCCTTTTCTGCCCAGATTTGAAGTGACCTTCATACCTGTGATGGGTCGAAAACACCACGTCCTGTTCAATTCGGTGCTTCCTTAAGAATATTATCTTCAAAAACATCCTGGTAAAACAGCTGCTTGGGTTTCTCTGTACTTGTTGATTTAAGATTTGTTCACCACACTATTGCGATTCAAGATATTTCTGTACAATATTAGCCATTGTACTATAAACTAACACAAATAGTAATAAATATATTTTCTGCAATACAAAAAGTAGACTTTCAGCTTCACAGATAGGGCTCAGGTGAGCGTCTTAATCCCTTATGTTTTCTGGGAGTAAAATTACTGTGGGGTCTATTGTATAATCATGTTTAAACTTTGAAAATAATTCAAAACATAGTTCACTCTGCTATTCATTTTTTATTGATATAAGGTCACTGCCCCAGATGGCATTCTTTGTTTTAACATCCAAGTCAAAAGATACGGCATTGGAAGATGGTGATTGAAATGAAATAAGAACTAACCACATTTTTTCAGTTTTATGAACTGCAATAAAAATTCAGTTCCTAATCGTAGCATTCCATGGGCGTCCCCAAATTGCAGCATAAACATTTATTAAAATTAGAAGCCACCATAAAAAGAGCTTGAAACCAAAACACTAATAAATTGTCAAAGAAATCCAAAACTAATTTAACCAAATGGGCGAACAAAGATCTTAGCACATCAGGTTTTTGGACTGCTGAGCGGTCTTTCAGATCGCCATTCCTTTCACAAGTGTGGCAGGGCGGAAGGAAAATGCAGAAAAAGTGCTTATCGTGCTCAGTCTTTCTCCCTGAGGTATACTGTCAATTTAATATTATCTTGTGGTGAATTAACTACTGATTAAAAATCATGGTTATGTGACACTGGGACAAGTTGTAAAAACTATTTCGGTTCTGATTAACCAGTTTAGTACTCTTAGTTTTGTACAATGCCAAATGACTTTAAAAACTGCAGCCAAATAAAGGTCAAATTTTAACTGGGGGAAAAATTACAGGGAATGCTGCATGTAAGACGCAGTCTATGTATGATGATAATTTTTTGACTGATTTAATATAATTTAAGAAAATAAGTTATAAACCATAACTATTTAAAAATATGTCACAAACGATAACTAATAACAATGTAAAGTATCACAGTAATTAAGCAATTTGTTAATTTTCTTTATGTCTTTTCAATTTTAAAACAATATAATTATGATTATTTGACTCATAGTCAGTTTACACTGACTGACCAATAATGAAAAATCTGATTTAGGCCAAGTTTAGTGAGCTAAACCAGGAAATAGGGTTGCTATGTTAAAGTTTTCCTTAGCCTTTACTGATAAATTGAATGAATATGAGTAAACGTTTAATGAAGACATATGAGTGCACTGGAAGATGGTGATTGAAATGAAATAAGAACTAACCACATTTAATCAGTTTTAAGAACTGCAATAAAAATTCAGGTCCTAATTGTGGTATGCCATGGGTTTCCCCAAATTGCAGCCTAAACATTTTAGATGTACGAGTGTTGATCTCAGTACATTGTTATAAGTACATGCAGAAAAAATGACACCTTTCCATATCAACCAACAATTGGAAACGAGAAAGAGAACTTCCAGGACCAAATGGAAACATCACAATTGAAATAGAATTCGGTACATTCCCAAGATGAGGATTATTATGGGGTTATTAATAGCCACAAAGGGGAAGATGGCAAAACACAAGATGATAAGTGACACAACAAAGGCATGGTGTAACGTGGCCTCAGACTGGGCACCATAGAGCATAGAATCTGAGACCCATTTCTGTTTAAGTGGCACTGCCTCTCCTTCCAGGCTTTCAGTATTTTGAGGTCTATTATCTGGTGTGTCACTGTCATATTTTATTTTCTCTTCCACTGATGCCATGGCAGATGCTAAGGCTGAGAAAATAGACGTGGCATCTGGTGATGCCGTGATTTTGCCTGGGACACCTGGCAACGTTAAACTCCCCTCCTCAAGCTCTTTGCCAGAAGTAAAATCCATAGTCCCAGCAGGAGCTGTTTTGGTACCATGATCTCCAGCCTGAAAAACAGCAGTGAGTTCATCCAGCTCAGCCAGACATTGGTGATGCAGGGCAGGCAGCACAGAACTGGAGGGAGGCACAGTGGGAAAGTTGGCCGTGCTTTGGAAAATATGGTCCTCCCCTGTTGGTCCTTCATGGAACGCAATTGGAGGATGCAACATGCAAGACGTCACCATGTCAGGCAACACCTCTCTATCCTGATCTGTACCCTCTTCTTCCTGCTTGAATTTGACACTATCATCTACGTGAGCAGTCTCTGGCTTTTCACGTGGACTAGGTGACCTAAGCTGTGGTTCTTGTATCCTAATAGACTTTTCTTCAGGAAAATTCTGGCTATTACTCTCTTCTTCCTGCTTCAATATGATACCATCCTCTGTTAAAGATACTGGCTTTTCAGAGGGTCGAGAAGAACTAAAATAATTTCGATCTGTTTCCTCATTCGAACTCCCTGTTTTCTGAACCTCCCCAACCTTGTCACGTTCCACTATGTCAAGGAGAAGAGGTTGAACAACTTCTTTGCATGTATATTTCTCTAAAGGCACTTTGTCAATAATCAATGTCGGTAGGCCACATTCAGCGGACTGGGGTGAATGGACTGATTGAGTTATGACAGTATTTGATGTCTCACTCTCTTCTACATAGTGGCAGCTTGGCACACTCACAACAGAGGCAATATTGGTTTTATTCTGGCCAAGGGACCAGTTCACTTTGTCAAGATCCGGTGCTGGTGCGTTTTCTAGCAGAGGTCGGGTAATTTGGGGTTGGTTGATTACGGATGTAGCCAACTCCTTAGATTTCCTGGTTGCAGAAATTGAGAGAAGTTGTTCCTTCTGGGACACATCAACAGAAGGAGGTATCTCCCCTGCTTTTTGAAGCTCTCTTTTTGACAATGAAAAAGGCCTGGGTATGGCATCGACATTCTGTAAAGAATGAAATGAAAGCTTTATACTGATAATGGAAATGGAGAAAAAGCACAGGATTTCTCTTTTTCATGTTTTTTAATGTCAAGCACTGAATTAATCCACTCTTGGTTCATAGACAGGCAGCAGAGAACTGAAAATATTAGTACTGATGCTTTAGATCTGAAAAACACACTACCTCAACAATAACCATGCACTTACAAAATTTTCCAGCAGGCTTAGGTCCATATATGTTACACAGTAAATTGGTAAAACTATTGGTAAATATTGGTAAAACTGAATATCATTCTGATTTAGTTTGTGCTAATATTAACCAATTCATCTTAACTGTTGTGTTTTGAGAGAAATTATAAATAATTTTAAAAATTCACAAAAAACAAAAAAAAAACATCGCAACTAAACTTATAGCTCATAGCAGACTTAGAAACACTGTGGCCTTTTTGAAAAATATGAATTTGCAGCACCCCTGTGTATGTGTGTTGTAGCGTGTGTGTGTGTGTGTGTGTGTGTGTGTGTGCAGAAAGGAAGGTGATCTGAATGCACTGGTAAACTCTTTTATCATGTCTGACCTGGTTGCAAATCGAAGAAAGATTCTTTGAAACCAGCTCTGGGGCTGCATTCATCAGGCAGTGATTTGTGTTGAGGGTAACTTTGCCCTCATTCCCAGTGGCACAGTACCTACAAGACCTAGAAACTTGGAAAGTATAAGTTCTGGCTTATTAATGAGGGCTGGGTTCTGGTAGGAGATTCGCAAAGAGCAACAATTCCTCTCACTGGTCTAGGTGTATGCAAGATTTGGATTCTCGTCAGTTTTTATTGTACATGGGTTGTCCTCATTGTAGGTTAATTTCATAGACAATTGCAATCTGATAGCTTTCAACAATTGATTCATTTATAATTTTTGAATAGCCTGAATTCATTTCATGTTTCTCTAGCAATGTCGATGAATAATCTATGGACATTCACCCATGAACAGAAGTTATAAGGAAATTGTTATCTTACTTGACAAAAACTAATATATATCGTTATTAGACAGTATCAACAGTAAAAGGAGTGTATAAACTCCATTTCAAAAATAAATTTCGAAATGGTAAAAAAGTCACAGTTATATAGAACTGTCTTACATGACTTTCAATGGGAACATGTCAGCAACAACAGGAAATCACTAGATAAACCATGCTGATTACATAACATGTAGAATATACAAAGCACCCGTAACGAGAACTCAGGCACAATTTCCCAATTGACTCTTTTAAGAAAATACTCCACATAAAATCTACCTAAAGAGCATTAACAAGTATTAGGAGTCACCCGCAATGTTCACTCCATAGGCGATGAGCCATTGCACATACAGGCCGTGACCCTTTGTATACAATGCACAATTGCATTGCACTCACCCCAGTACAGACAAGGGTTATTGATGAGAAAATCAGGCAGCAGGCAGCGTATACACTTTACCTAAACTGTTGCTGAAGCTTCAATGAGCTGTGATCAACAGACAACCAACCGTCAAGGTGACAGACAACCGTCTGTCGTGTATGAAAGCAAAACTCTATTCCAAATGACAATCGAAATATAGAAAAACTAACACTTCTTTCTCAATATTATTCTTTTGTACCTCGTATTCTTATATTTTCATTTAATTCCAGTTACTGGTCATATCCAATGCTAACTTTTTAATATAAAATTTGCTACAATGGCCATTTGTCATTCAATTGTGAAAGAAGCCATGGTATCAAAAGTAAAGTTTATATCTAATTAATTATTGTTATATCCTTATGGAGGATTTGGCATTCTTATACATGTAATCACCAATAAATAACTATCATATAATTTAACCGTTATGTACTTTTCATACAGACATGTCCTATGTCCCATATCTAATTTGTTTATCTGAATACGATTAATCTAGATTAAATTGGGAACAAACTAATCTTGAAATGTAATGATCTTACAAACAACTTATTTGCATGTTGATGTAAAATTCTTCTTCTTTTGATTCTATTCACAGGATCCCTAGACAAATACCCTCATTGAAATATTATAATACCGAAACATGAAACACTCCATAGCACGACTTGTGCCACGACCATGTTTTAGCATTGGTTATGATGGAAATTTTACAGAGCCATGCAAATCCAGTTACTGCAACAATGATTAATCACATTGATGGTAAAATTTGACGTCCTCTGCAAAACTAGCTAATAGTAAATACATTGTACTGTATAAGTACAGGTGAATGTCAAGGGATGTGTTTTATAACCTCTGTATTTATGTGTTGATGACCAGAGCAGAAAAAGCATCTTTTTTTAAATTATTTTTTGCTTCCGGTCAATGATGCATTCACATGCAAAAAGCAAATACTCACCTCAATGTCTACTTCAGGGTGAATTATTTCAGGAATGGAAGACGGCTTCAACACTTGTGTGTCAGTCTCTGCGCTCCCAACGCTCTCTGCAGAATAAATCCGAGCACAGCACGCTTCAAATAGACATGGACCTCACTATTCATGTCAGCGTGGTGCAGTTAAACTAAATTCTGTTATCTCATCACATAGACTTGTTACTATTCCCCAAAAGGAATTGTTTTATAATAACACATTTGTTGAAAATAAATACAATTTAACCAATCCATTCCATACAGTGGTCTGATGACATAGAGAACACTAACCTTCTTCTGTGTTCCCACCCAGTGTCTCCTCATAGTCAGTTTTCATTCTGGAAGAGAGGTGGTAAAGACCTGTTGATACACACAGCCACAAACACAGACCATCCACGCATAGGCCATCCACACACTTTGCCCACATTTTTTAACCAATAATATTAATATTTATATAAAACTGTGCGATGTACAAATAATATACAAATTCATTTAAAAATACAGATATGGTTTATAACCCTTGAAACATATAGTACTGTGCAAAAGTCTTAGGCGCATGTAAAACAAATTCTGTAAAAGCGAAGATGCTTTCAAAAATAATGAAATGAAAAGTTTCTAAATATAAAATGAATACTATAAAAGGCAGTAAACAGTAAAAAACTTATTTGGTGCGACCATCCTTTGTCTTTAATACTATATCAATTCTTCTTCAGTTTTATTAGACAATCGGCAGGTCGAACCTGGAGAACTTTTCACAGTTCTTCTACAGAATGGCTGTCTCGCTTGCTTCTGTCTGTCCAAGTTATCCCAGACTGACTCAATGATGTTGAGATCAGGGCTCTGTGGAGGCCATACCATCTGTTGCAGATGTTTGTATATCTAAAAATTACTTTTTTTCTACTGACACACTAATGCAGAATAAGACATTATATTAGACAATAAACTTCAAAGACTACGTTTATGTAAAAAAGCTAGGGTACCTAAGACTTTAGCATGGTACTGTAATGCATTGATTGAAGAAGTAAGGCAGCTCTTCTATACTTACACACTCAGGGTATCTTATTATATAGGATCTTATAAAGTAAAGTTGTATTTACACTGTATTTAATTATAAAGTAAAGTTATATTTAAGAAGTAAACACTTCCAGTCAGTGTGCTTTATTTGTTCAGAATTCATTATCTGTGGACATGTTCATCTTCCATAACGTTACAGGAGAAAATGCTGCAGTCACAACTTATTATTCCCTCTTTACACAGCACTTGGTGTTAGCACCAGGTATATACAGACTTGTTGTAGGCATATTTAAATCTGAGGAGGAACACTGAATGTATTGAACACTGTTGTATCCTTGAGAAAAGTATTTAATCCCAGACCTCTTCCATTAAAAACCCAGCTGTGTAGATTAAACTGTAATTATTGAACATATTCTATATAACCAGAGAGAAAATTAATATAGATTAATGATCCCAAACTATCTTGTCAGGACTGCAGCAATTTCATTAGCAAAAATGGACCCCTGTGCAGAAAGCTGGCAGAAACTCACAGCTGTGCCTGCTTCCAAAAGTGTTTCTACCCTGTAGTGTCTTATTGGACTTCTAACTATTGGACTACTTCTTACTAATAAAAATCGTACTATTTTTGCTGGTTTTGTTGACATTTAACCTCATTTGCAGAATTTCAATCTCGGTGTCGCAGGGTTTGTGTTATAATTCTTTCCAATTTATCCTGAAACGAAGCAAAGCAAATAGACTGCAAAACGAATCCCACTTTTGCTATAGACAAAAATGTTGTGCCGTTTACTTTTAAGTTTAATTTGAAGTGGCAGGAAAATCAGAGGGAGGGTGAACAGGTATGAGTCAACAAACCCACGGGCAAGGAGCCGGAGGTAGTAGAGGAAGAAAACATAAATAAGGAAGGCTTATGAAAAAACAATATTATAAACTATATAATTATAACACTATACTGCATCGTAGAAAAACCTCAGCCACAGGTGTGTACAGGTCACAATGATCCCCACAAACTGCGCTGGTCCACTGGCACGACGGTTCTGCTTACATCCTTTAGATCTGACTTGGCTCGCCGTTACCCTTCCATGCAATCTACGTGGATGATTATGTGGAATATCTTGAATTACGAAGCGATTGCGTAATCGTAGTCTGAACATTCTAGAATGCTGGATGCTGCTCGTCATGGGTTGACCGTGCGGAGGATGTCATGGACTTTGCACGTGGGGTGATCCATTAGAGGACTTTGACCTTCCAATATTTCAAGCTAGATGGGCTAGTGCTTTGAAATCCTCCATGTTATGCTTATTCACTTGCATTATTTGAAAATGGCCCAATTATTTATGTGTGAAAGAGGCCTTGTACATTCTGATTTATAAATACATGCAAACATTTTGCGTGTTTTCCATGCTTTTTCTTGAGATTTTAAATGGGGGGGGGGGGTTGTCAGCATATCTACTACTGCAAAAATAGACCACCTTTGTGGACGGGCTCCAAGATTAAGTGTCTTGTTTTGGCAGTGGATACTCGCAGACGGACAGAGTACTAGATGCTGTAAGTCCATCGAAAGGTCAGGGGTAACCTACGCAAAGGCCGGAGCTGAAAATGAATCCTATCTTGTCCTATTTTGATCTGACTCACTCACCCCGGAATTGTTGGCATTCTTTGCAGTGTGTGTTGTCATCAAAGCACCTTCACTATCTTTGCAGTGTGCCAGGGCAGTGTCAGGTAGATCCTGGTAATCAATGTAATGCTGCTTGGGGAGTTAATGTTGCAGACGTCTTCACGATGCCTTACACTTCCCTGTGCCACCTATGTTATTACTGTACATACCGCTAGCTAATCGGAAATTGAGATAATGCCATTGATTATTTTCGACCTCTCTATATACAGTGTATAATTATATGGATCAGCAATTTTCAGGCACAGCCCTCCTGTGTATGGCTACACCTTCTTCATTGGTCTTGTCTATTTAAAGCTTTATAGTTTGAGTATAAGATACTGCAATGCTATGGCCATTGTGATTCTCACTACTGGACCTCATGTCACAGAAGAAGGCATAGCCCACCTCATCAGGCCCCCTTTGTCAGGCCTACCATATATTAATCCCCTACTGGCATTTCTTGCCTCTCCACCCCTTCCTTTCCCATTTGTACTAATTTTGCAATATTAGCTTTGTCTTTTCTGAAGGTGAAACATCCCCTTCTCTCTCTCTAATTTGTCCAGCTTGTGCAATTGGTGTTTGTCGTGTTGGATTTTTGGCCACTCTATGGTCTCCGAATGAGTCAGATTGGACATTTGCAATAATAAAAAATGCACATTCCAAGTCTTCCTCAATTCCATCATGACATGCCTTCCCGGGAAATAATGGCTTCTAGTAATTTTACCATCTCATTTATTTTTGGTTACACAGAGCTAAATTGGCTAAAGAAATTCGTTATTATTGCCATGTTGACCAGACATAATTGACATGACTGGCATCACAGACAGCTGAGATGGGGCTACAGTGGCAAGCTGCCTGACAACTAATTTCATGCTGAAAGGTTCTGGCCTTTTCACTGCTGATGTTAAAACCAAACTCATAGCAGGCCTGCTTGCCGTTACCGGCACTATAATATAGTATAATTACTATACCCCCAGTTTCATAAAAATGCTCCATTTTTGTTGTTTGTTTGATTTTTGGTTCTTTACTTGGATTCATTTCACTTTTTAGCTTTATCTGTGAAGACTGGAATTACCTCAACTCAGATACATTTAACGGAAAAACATGTAAACTGTAGGTCTTTCTTATAATGGTATTACAGCCCTCACATTCATTCATCTACATAGTCAACACGTGTTCTATATATATCTTCTACAACTCTAAGAATCTAACTAAAAATATTGTTCTTTTAATTAGCAAAAACTTTTCCAAAGCAGTTTATATAGCTTAAATCCTAATGGTAGTTTTAGATTTAGTTTTTTAGCAAATATGTACAACAGCGAGCTCGGATTTTAAACCAGGAACCTTCCGGTTTCAATTCTGACACTTCAACAACAGCGTAAAACAGCGACTAGTTGACTGTTCAACAAATTATATTTACGCAGACAAAGTTGAGCGGCAGGGCACCAACCTGTTAGATGTAGCTTTCAGAATACTTTTGACGTTTCGGTCACTCATTCTGTCCGTCTCAATCAAATCGGATTTGTGCGTTAATGTCAGAACCACGCCATAATTCATCCCTGCGTTGTTTGCCCAAAAGTCTCCTTCGGGAGTTTCGAAGCGCACAACAAATTCAATTCGGGCGCCGTGATAAAGATAAGGTGGCGAAAATGAGAGCTTAAAGGCAAATTTATCTGTCTCCAGGTCGTTGGAACCATGGACGTACTCTGCTGGATAATCAAAGTATGTGCTCCAACCGTCCATGGTAAAGCGAACGTACACAGACTTCTGAAAAGAGATGTTCAGTACACGAATCAGTCCATTTAATGCTAAGGGCTGGTCCGGTTCTGGAGTCACACTCTCCACTTCTACTTTGTTGGCGTGCACTGCGTGAAATAACGCAGTGCTGGTTGGCATCTGAAAGTCTGGGTACACCTCGTATGTAGGTTCTATGTTAGGAGGACGGTATCGTGCTGCTTCCCGTTCAGTGTCGTCCTCTTCGTCCGAATCAAAAGCGACAAATTCTTTAACATCTACCAAATTTCCACCAGTGCTATCGGCGAATGACACTCTTCTACTGGGCAAATCTAGTCTAATCTTCATGTACTCAGCCGTCTCATCAAAGATGGACATTCCGCGCTTTCTGGGTACTGGAGAGGACCTTGGAATAAGACGGGAGCTGTCTTCGGATTCTTCATCTTCTTCCTCCTCCACGGGAGAGTAGCTAATTCCCTCGGCTTGCCTCCCATTCTTCGCAGTTGTCAAAAGAGCCTCCTGCCCGGGAATGGTTAAGAACTTATTCTCGTTTGACATTGTTTGTAGTTATTTGAGCTACGCCTCCAATTTTAAAGCTACGTTTGACTTTAGCATTCGGTGTTCTACGGCGTTGCACATGCCCTCCGAAGAATTGATAATTTCAGTGCGAGCTCTATAGAACGGACAGAAAACCTGCCTCTTGCAACAGCGGTGTCAGTACGTGTAGCCCAGCATAATGTCAACGAAGATCCGAGCAGTGAACTCAGGGGATTTCTGCTGCCGCTTCAAGTTATTATGCTCGCGTAGCGGGCAATTGTATGAACTGCAGTTTCGCCCTGTTAGAGATTCAACGGTCTAATTATAGAAAAAAACGACCCCTCATTTCACAGGTCAAAAAAGGACAAATATTTGCCGATTATTTCCGCTGTCAACAATAAAGATACTAACATGTTTCTTTCTTTTTCGCTGTTGTTTTTTGAACACAATCGTGTCTAAATTTGCCCGAATTAACTAGTTTAATATGTTTTAAAATATCTTTAATAATTTAATGTTAAATTTCTGTGGAAATGTATTGTTGTCTTATACAATTATTAATTTATTCCTTCATTAAGATCAATGTTTTGGAGTATACAATGATGCTGGCAGTGGCCATGAACAAGCTTCATTTAACTCAAATTGTACAGAAGTGGCGCCTCTAAGTGTGTTGCCCTTCGGGGATTCTCTTTTCAAAGAGAATTGTCCACCATTCTGATTATGTTCCTAATATATTATAGTGGTTTCTCTTTGTCTCTTGCTAACATGCTTTGCCTCTTGCTGACAGGCTGCCTCCATTTATGGTCTTCAGCTGTCTCACCCCACTGCGATCTTTTGGCTGGGCTGCAATCTCCTCTGCCAATTTACCAAGGAGAGAAACTTCTGGTGCCTGCTGGGAATTGACGTTTCTAATTATATTCACAAATAATGTAAAGGAGATGGGGAAAGCCTCCAGCTTGACTGACCGGGTCACAAAGGATGTAACCACTTTAGGGAGGAAGGTCGAATTGTGTCTCAATATGACCTTGGATTTATCCTGGGCAAATAGCATACACGCTGCCAAAACAGACAGCGTCTGTAACTCACAGACATGCTTGGCCGTAGAGATAGAAATCTCAGCTCCGCTGAGCTCATGGGTTCAAACAGGGGCTTAGTCCAGGCCTGAAGTACAGTGTTCAACCTCCACTGGGGAACATTACATCTCGGGGGCGAGAGACGCCATACACCTCTAAGGAACTGCCTCTCCTGAAAATGTGCACCACGAGAAACATCATTCACATTGACATGACATGGCAGCCAAATACCCTTTCAGTGTGGAAGGTGTCTTTTCTTTATATAACAAGTCCTGCAGAAACTGTAGAATCACTGTATTTTTATAGGGTGGCGAAAAAAGTCTTGCAAATTCATCTAATTGAAGCAATAAGACTGCCACTTGTTCAATCCTTAATCCCTGATGCTTTAATAAAAAATTTGAAATTGCTCAACCATTTTGTCCAACGAGTTGCAAAACTAACGGAGTTTGCCACTGGAGCGCTATTTTACCGACAATGCAAGTGGAAGAGCCTGCTGGTTGCACAAGAAATCAGGAAAAATTATTAAATGCAACTTATCGTGCACACAAACGAATTCAACCATTAATAGGTATGAGAAACCACAGGTCAGGGTAGAACAGAGTTTCCATGAAGAAGCATAACAAAATGTTCCACAATTTGAAGGGTTGCGTTCCCCAATCTGCGGTACTCAAATGGACAACCACAACAACGGAAATGCATCCTGTGCCGTTTCGGAAACAGCAGTTCCTCATGTCGCAAGCGCGTTGCTTCTTATAGGGGAGAATATGAGTTGGTTCTGATTAGATATTGTTTAACCGTACTACTTTCACAATTATGAGTTCATTGCTAGTTTAAGCCAACCCTATTAATGGCAACGTCGTTTCAGGCACCCCTCAACTCGACGTGCAGAGCGCTTGCATTAGGATGCACGGATAGTTAAAATTCTAAATCAAACAGTGCAAGCGGTGAGGTTAAGCTAACTGCGCTAGCCATTAACTACCATACCTTACAGTACTCTGGTGACTTACCCGGTGGATTGCTTAGGTTACTTGATCCTTGTAGAAAAATTTAATATGTATATAAAATTGTGAATCTTACTTCTGAAAAATTCAACTGGAGGTTTTTGCTTTCAAAAGTTGGGAAGGATGGGTGGTGGATGAATCGGATCTGACGAACTTTCCCATTTGATGTATTTGTGACTGTGCCACTGGGAGGTGCTGTTGTCCAAGAACAGATGGCAAATCTTCCAAAACGTATTGTTCGATCAAAAAACCTGTCAAAACGCTTTACGTTATGTTAAAACTTCATTTGCTATTATGTATTATGCATGGAAGAAAGGAGTTTGTCCACAATAAGGCTGTTTTATACGTACGTTAGTGTAATGTTACATTGCTGTTTGTATCTGTATTTCTTTGATCTGATCAATCAACTTATGTCAACAATAATGAATAAAATAACGATGATAGTTATAGGTGTCAGTTGTTGTTGTTGTTGTAATTATAACATGAAAGTGACAGATTTTAAGCCAAGAAACATAAATGTAAATGAAAAGCCAAATTAACCAATTTAGAATCTATAAATTGGTCCAGATAAGTAGCTTAAAAATTATAACTGAGGGTTTTGGTGCCTTAAGAAAGGTTACCCCAAAACCACAGTACATTTGTGTATGTAACTATTTCTGAAAAATACATGATCTCAAATTAAATCATGATCTTTGAGTGCAAGTCATTGTAATTTGTGAGTTAGCTGAGAAATTAGGCCTTCTCCGGTTGCAAGAGACATAGGCTTTCTGAGAGGTGTCCCTCTGCACAGGGAGCCATAAAGCGTGTAACATAATAAAAAAGGCAATGATATCAATTAGAGTAACATATTTAAGAGCAAGTTTTTTTCCTCCTCCTGTTATAATTCAGGTCAACCACAGACAAAATTTGTAGAAAAGGTAAGTTTGTGTGACTTTAGAGGTCTCTCCACCTTGATGTCCCAAATTCCAAGCGTTTGACTCTGTGAGTTATGGACCAGTCAAGTTCACAAACAACGATAATTTATTAAAGGCAACCAGCTTCTCTCCAGTCATTCGTTCAGCTGTGCTCTAACAAGCCTTTCTGCAAGGGCGTGCTCCCAGGCAATGCAGGAGCAGATGGTTTTGGAAAGCTGGCAAAGGATTTCAAATTCACAGAAGGCTGGTTTTGAGTTGAAACTGTTTTAGCACAAAAAAGGAGAAACATTGTATATGATGTATAATTATGTGTTAGTCACATATAATTTTCATCCCAATTGCACATCAATATTGCTCCTTTGTAGATTAAAAAGTATTGTTAACCGAAGCATTCATCTGTGGATCACTCTGATGATGAAAACCCAGCACGTCACCAGCACGTGTCATCCCATTGGGTGACACCAGGTGATGAGCTAACCAAAGCAAAGGGATGTGTGAAGTTTGGTATGATAAATCTATTGTGGGAGACACAGACACTCAATTTTGGTGGTCCTCATTTGTAGGTCTGTGACGACAGTGCCATCATTTGTTTAATTTTCCTATTCCTCTTTTACAGTTAAAGTGTTTAGTGACTTACAAATCATCAGGTATATTGGTGGAAAACATACGCATGCTTCTTAAAAAGGTAATGCAAGTCATTTAGAAGGGCTCTCATTCCTGGAAATTTTAATAGATGACAGGGAATGCAGCGTCCTAGATTAGAAGGTAAATGTGTTATATTTAAAGTAATCACTAGTGTTTAGAGCTAAAATGCAGTTTAAGTTTCAGTTTAAGTTTTCCTCTGACTAAATATTCCTTCTCTGAAATGCATATGACTGCCAGAGTCAAGCGGGTATGAAATATATCTGAATATCGATCATTTAACATTTTAACAATAAAGGCCATTTCTTCATAGAAGCTGTTGATTTAGAAGTGACTGAACCATCATTCATATATTTTCAAATGCAATGCATTTTTCTAAGAATAATCAAATTTATCAAAAGAAAATCCTGACATGGCAGAAAAAAATTGTCAATACCTAAAATAAATTCTACATATGAAAAGTTTTTGCATCTTTAACAGGGTAGGTTCCCAAATGCATACCCTGGATTGGTGTTGAACATTGGAGGAAATGAAACACTCTTTAATTTTTTATACAAAATGATTGTCCTACAATAAGCTTCGCTTAGCTAGCTATATGCATATTAAAATCCTCTATACCGTAGCTGTAGCTATAGCTACTGTTTACATAGCTTTCCACACACAGGCAATGTTACATTCAGCTATGTCTATATTGGACAAATGTGTTTTAAATGTGTTTTAAAATCCATTACAGTCAATTCCAATTGCAAGATTGTTCCAATATGCGCAATACTCTTTTTACTGACACAAGATATTGTATAGGTGCCTACTGAACGTACTCTTGGATTGGAAGATATGTCTGAGCCAAAAAAAAGTGCACTTGGTTTTTACAAGTCACCATTTGTCACAGCTGATGGTTATTTATTATCTAAATTGTGCATCAAAAATGTCTTGACATTCACTTGACTCTGATAAACAAGCACACTCTTTTCCTTCAAACACAGCCAGGGGCAAAGAATTTCTGACAGGCCCAGACAGGAGAAAGGGGATGTTGAAATGCTGCATTTGAAGCACGCTTGATTCCAGTTTTAATGCGCTACTATAAATTCTCCACCAGCAAAGACCTGTCCTAGTTTTAATACAGCAACGCCAAGGCATGCAGTCAAGGAGGGGCTCTATATTTTCACTTAAACTGGAAACATTGCATAACACTCATGAATATAATAGCATCAATATGATGCATAGTATTTATATATTGAATTTTCCTACCATAGATATTGGTTTGTTTTCATATAAAGCATGTACATTACGTAATGTTTGGGTGGGCATGGAAATTACTCTTGTTTTACATGTTTCTTTTCAAATCAATTTGACAGATCGAGTATTCATGTGAAAACGTTTTGTCACGTGCTATTACAAAATATTAACTGGATTGTTGCTGCATTACTTCTAGTGACCAATTACAGAGAGACAATATTTTTTGTAGGCTTTGACCTTCCAGCTGATTGTACCTGTAGGCTGATAGTATCGAGACGGACGTGCCTCTCTGCCAAATTTGCGGTGTGGAAAAAAGAAAGGCTGGCGTGAAGGAAATTAGGATTGGAGTGGACTAATCTACAATCTACAATACTTCATCACCCTCCCCATGAGTGGAGGTGGGAGTCGGGGCAACAAGCCAAGATGCATTCAAATTTTTTTTTTAAAGATCATTGGAGTTAGATAACCACTCCTTTTAAAGATTTTGTAAATACTCCCTTCTTTAAAACTCTTTCTCAGTGAAAAAATTTTTTTAAATGATAAAAAGATTTATGTAAAGAATTGGAGAGAGAAAAGGCTGGACCAATTAGTTTATCACCCGTTAAAGAGTAAAGCATAACTGAAGTAAATGGTATCAATCTCATGGAAAGTACAACACCAGACTGAAGTCGTGATAAATGATCTTTTACATGGAAAAACCTCAGTACATGCCTAATCTCACACCGATCAGTTCAGCACAGAGCATGCTCAGACACAAATGGAGGTTGAAAGCGTGTACCAAAAAAGACAAATATGTTTTAGCCCCAGGACTGAAGCTCCCAGGTGCATTTTACCTCTTGTGTAGGTGTGTTTGTGCATGTGTGACAGATTGAGAGACAAAAATGAGAGATCATAAAAAACAGTGAGGAAATAGAGTCACTGAAATCAATTGAAGCAGACTGAGATCATAGTCTTTGGTTGAATTTGACATGCTAAATGTATTAGATGTCATACATAAAATACATTAGCAATAACAGTCCACGTAAAAAAACATTGCCTTTAAATCACATAAGAAGCATTGCCTTTAAATTATAAAAGTTAAACATACCAGGAAACCTGAACATATTAGGAAATAACAAATTGCATGTATGTCCTTTTTTTT
Source organism: Hiodon tergisus (assembly GCA_025775045.1). NCBI lineage: Eukaryota > Metazoa > Chordata > Actinopteri > Hiodontiformes > Hiodontidae > Hiodon > Hiodon tergisus. Next base: position 16,066 of record JAOVYW010003041.1, on the reverse strand, counting down.
GTTTTTCATAATTTCTTAAGGAGTCCCTTCCTTATTTGTATGCAACATAGTCTTACAGAAATGACAACGATGCAAAATTCTATGCCATGTTCAGGTGAAATGTCAACAAATCACAGCCTACGTTAAGGCAGCCACTTTGAAGGGTTGAATGACACCCATCAGCACATGTAGTCGTCGTTAAGCTCCGATCAACCTCCTGTAATTGCACAATTGCCGCTTCCAAACTGGAAAGAAAACATTTAAATAATTGTTGATTTGAAAAATAAACGTATCAATTCAGTTTGTTGTTGGACCGTCTTGGGTACTGAGATGGAGGGTGATACATGAGCATGGAATCTTTCAGGTGCTTTACTTTGCTGTCGCTTCACTATTAGTTGAGCTACCCCAATAGACCTGGTCCTGCTAAGTCTCGAATCATCTTCCAGATGAAGTGTCCTGCTATGTCTCGAATCATCTTCCAGATGAATTGTCCTGCTAAGTCTCGAATCATCTTCCAGATGAAGTGTCCTGCTATGTCTCGAATCATCTTCCAGATGAAGTGTCCTGCTAAGTCTCGAATCATCTTCCAGATGAATTGTCCTGCTAAGTCTCGAATCATCTTCCAGATGAAGTGTCCTGCTAAGTCTCGAATCATCTTCCAGATGAAGTGTCCTGCTAAGTCTTGAATCATCTTCCAGATGAATTGTAGAGTATTTGTGTCTCATCCTTTTTTTTTCATTTGCATGCTGCTATTGTATTATCCTGCAGAGGCAATAAAAAGTATTTTTTCTCACTCTCTCCTCGACACTGGAGATTAGCTGTGGCCAAGCAGATGACTGAATGAGGGGTGTAATGCATCTCCAGTGAAGTACCTAACAACAAGATCAGGAAGAGAGAATGAGTCTAGTAATGGCTATCCCTCCAATCAACGATACACTGCTAAAGCTGCCAAACTATCAACTCAGTCCTTCATTAGGAACGTTTTAATCCAATTTATACTATGGGTCTATTATCGAGCTATTTTGTTAAGGTGGTTGTGGAATGCTGTAAAAATTTGGTGTTCATATTGTCAGCAGTGCTGAATGACTCCTTGCACCTTATAATTCTAGCCATGGCCTGGAGGAACAATGCACATGTAAAGACGGATGAACAGTGAGACTCGTTCTTTTTCCAAGCTAAATAATATCCTTTGCTTAAAGGAATAACAGCACTTCCCCCGGTCTGAATGTATGCTGTCAACCCTCTGGGATCAAGTCTGCTTTAACACATTTTAGTAATGGCCAGTCCAGAAGGCACGTTTCACTCTGACATGACTGCTCTCTCTAATCCACCCTCCAGAAAACCTCAAAGACTTCATTGCATTCCCACCCTGGGTGTTTGAGCACAATGGGTGCAGCACATCTCTTAAAACACATGGGCATGCGTCCCCATGAGTAGTCTAACAGCTGTCAGTTTTGCACTTATTGTCTGAGTGTTTCCATTAGAGCTGTTAAAGCTGCCTCTTGAAGGACAATCTAAAAAAAAATAGTATGAAAACGAGTTCAACAGACCATTAAAATGGTGGATCTTTCTAAGTTAATAGGCTAAGATGAAACAATTGTAAGGGGTGTTACTATGGAATACTGATGAATCAATCAAGTCAGCGGTTTGGGAACAGCTAATAAATTAATGATATTCCTGTTGCCGAGTACAAAGTCAGACATCATTATGAAAACAGAGTATGGAGGGTGTTCAAAGGTTAATTTATTACCCTGTCTTGTGGCTTCTCCCTCCCACTGGATCAGACGTATGCATGTTCCACAGCTGCTGCTCAGAGGCTAAGTTTCTGATCAATCCTTCCATTTGGACTGTCACTGATGCCTCGATTCAATTGAACTGCAAATGTGGTTTGTGCTTTGAGACATTTTTTGTTTTAATTTAAGCGGCAGTCAACAACGAGAAAAGTAATATTTTTTTATCAAAAGTAAAGATAAAGTGCATTGTTGGTTTCACTGAATCAAGGCCTTAAATTTGTATCAATGATTTGATGCTATTTCTAGACAAAACTCACTGCTCTCTTTTTTATGTTAAATGTTGTAAATAAGCAGCAATAAAATTAAGTTGGTACTTATTCACACAGAGGGGTAACCTTAGCAACAAATAGATACATCATTAATATTATAATCTTCATTGTGCTGCACAAATTATTTTCTAATTATATTCTAGTAAATCTGATAATTAAATAAAAACTTTAACACTGTAATCTACCCACTGATTACATAAATATGTAAGAAAAAATAGTAAGAAAAATCTAAAATCGAACTATAATGGGCTATTTATCTATAGCAGGGGAGGCTAACCGTGATCCTTGGGAACCGCAGTGTCTTCAGGTTTTCTACCTAACTGGAATCTGATTTAAAAATGGAAACAAACGGTGAGATAATTAAACCAGTAAGATTTAAGTTGGATGGAAAACCACATACACCACAGCACTCCCGATGACCGCTGAATTATTGAAAAGAGCAGTTTTTCCAAATAGTGTTCCTGAAGCCCTTCTTTGTATTGTGGTTTTTGAACCAACCGAGCTCTTCTCGTCCAGAATTTATTGGGTTGTTGTTAAATATGGGGTGAAGAGTTCACATTTGACAGTTACCTTCTTTTGTTGGATAAGTGCGTTTGAAAAGTTTTTATTTTTTTCAAATTTATTTTCCGGTCCTAAATAGGTAACTGTCAATGGTAATTTTAGTTATCCAGTTATCTAGTGTTATCCAGCTTGATAAACGTCACTGAGAAAAAAAAAACGAATCATAGAAGTTTCTTTGCACTTTCTGTCCAATATAAATTAAATTAATTAACTGGAAAAAACTAAATCTAAATCGAACGTTTATTACAAGCAAAACCACTATCAGAACCAACTCCCTTCTCCACCCTTCCGGCGCCTACTGAGTTAACACAGTTGGCTTTCTTTGACAGAGGGAGAAAAGGAGAGACGGGGTTACAGAGGAAGATAAGCGAGTGCACTCAACACCTGCCACAACTAGATCGCCGTTTATCACGACGGACTACGTATCGTGAATGAGCAGCGCGTGTTTTTAAAGAAACTTACTTAAAATCAATCAAGCGAAGCCTAATGTGCTGAAGAATAAACTAAGGATTACTAAAGTTTGTTCGTCATTGCATTGACATTTAAAATCTCAGTGGCGCTTGGGATTGGAGCTATAAGAAGGTGTTTAGAAGACATACTGCACGTATTGCTTTTAGTTCATTAAATTCTTTTTGGTGTGGCAGTACATTTTTACACCGCACATATTATGTAGTCCGCAGCGATAATAAATTAAAGGATAACATCTTGGCTGAGGTTTTAAACTTTTTTTTCGAGTTTCAGATTTACCAGGGAGTGGAAAGACGCCAAGGTACGTCATATTTTTCCATCAAAGACAGACTTCACAGACACTTAACTACTTGTTTGAGCTGTGTTAAAAAATAAAAAAAAACGCAACACGTGGACCCATGGCATTGGTGTTTAGGTTTAAAATAATGATGCTGATACTTTTGCTGAGTGGACCGGCTGGTGACATTTGTGATAAATGTCTCTGCCTCAGTGAAATTTACCTGGATATAAATAGGCCTATCACATTTTGAAATCGTGAATTACTGTAAACTCTGATATATGTATTATAGGTCAATACAATGCGACGGCCAATCTTTGATACTTCATATTTGTAGGAATTCTTTTAGGATAGGTGCTGGGTTTTTACAGGTATTTTGTTTAAAATTTAAAAAAACTTTTAGTGAATTATACACACAGTTCAGAACATGTACTCCCCATCATTCAATTATTTCATGCTCCCTGTTTTCTGTTGTATGGTAGGATTAAAAGCACACACGGTACTTTAAAAATGCTAAATGGGAAATTTGCGGATTTTATGTTATTAATATGTCTTTAACAGCTTGCCTGATGTTTCCACGTGTATGTGGTTTGTGTTTGTAAAGTTGGCTAGCCAAATTCTAAGGCAACTTTCTTCGAAATGTTCTTTATAAAGTGGATATGAATTAATATAAATTCTGCTTTTAGTATTCATAATTCATACACTGCTTTCCTTGGTGTAGTGTTTATATATAATGCATAGCAAGTAAAAAGCAAATAAAATATTTCCTACACTTCTGTTCAGTTATAAAGCATTCTTATTATATAATTAGTTATAATATCACGTTTCCAGCTGATGAAAATAATTAAATATTGCTGTAAACATTTGTATTTAACAAAAAATACATTTACTAGAAATTTTACACTTGCAAGAAACTCTCAAGCATCTACTGTAACATGAAAAAGGTCTTAGATATTAAATATTAAATCATTTTGAAGTATTTCTGCCATTTAGCGGGCTTAATGGTCTTTCAGCCTTGGCCGAATTTGACCGACTTTTGGGGAAAGGGTGGAGAAACTGGTTCTTAACACATTTTGTTCAGTCAACGATAAACCCATATGGGACTGTGAAAATGCATCACCGGCTCTCTGAGGTGAACTATCTTTGACTGCAGTTTGTACCTCCTCTTAAGGCATATTTTCAAGCCCCAATGGATTGGCTGGACGTTTTACTGTTTTATATGTGACTACCCCACCAAAGTCTTTCTCATGCATTGGCCTACCGATGAATAACCTCGCAACAAAATTAATAATTTATTGTCACAAATTTGCCATTAACTCAAATCTTAAATTTGTCTATCCCAGTGAATTAATATGTAGGCTACTTATTGTTGTCTCAGGTAACGCTATTAGTCTGCATAGCATTAATGACTGAATGTTTGAGAGAATGTCTGTCACTTAACATAATGTAACTTTCTGCTGTTACTTTTTACATTTAGCCATAATCCTTACAACACGGACTACATTGTTGCCATAGATCAAGTCTATTTGCTCGATCGGTTTGTAGTTTTATTTTCTCAAATCCCTCTCTTTCCTCCCTTTTACTGGCCCGGTTCAGCAGTGGCTGGTAGCTGGTTGGTGTGGTCATGTTTTCTTGTGTTTCCCAAGGCAAATATCATGCAGCCTTTTTACAATCAAATTAACTGAGGTTTAAACATTTTTATTACAAAAGTTCCTTGAAATTTTTCATCTTGCTTGCTGTCATCGAAGTGCTGAGATTCTCCATTTAAAATCTGTTCAACTCTTCTCTATGTCTACCACATCACTTTATCGTCTATAAGAAGATGAAAAAATTCCACAAAAAAGTAATTATGCAGTTTTTTCAAGGTCAAAACCAAGCAAAGAATGAACAGTATGTGTACGTCCTAATCAGTCTAACCGCCAACAAGGTCTGCATTCAATAGAATGGCTAATATAACTGTAACTGCATCCTAACACCAGGCTCTACATACCAACATGGTGTTAAGCACATCAGTGGTAACACTTACAAACCTATAATACTGAAGAAACTGCTGCCACCTCTCAACTCTGCAGTGGTGCATAAAGACAAGGCATGGATGCAAAAGACAAGTGGTTTAGCAACTCCTGAAGATCATGGAAGTGCCTTCCTTACAAATGGTATTGGTTTGATTGTATCTGTAAGACTTTGTTACTCTTTTCAGGGGTTGTGGCTCTGAGGTATGTTATTATCTAACTGTGCTTGTCCCTAGGCTTTCTCACTATCCTGCGGTTTGTCTGGGCAAATACCCTAAAATGAGCTTCTTTGGAGTGATTACTAAACCACTTAAAAGAAGAATATGTGTCACACAGGAACTTCACATGACCCAGTCAACCTGTGGCCCATTTGTTACTAGGCATGTAGGTATAGGGTTGTGCAGTGAATGGAGCCAGACCTGGCATTTGTTTGAAGATTTACACAGAAGAATAAAACATTATGTTAGCCATAGCCTTGCAAAGTAATTTAAGCAAAGTTATTCCCAGCCATGTTGTTTCCGTGACTGTTTGCTAGCTTGCAATGTATGTTCCGCACAAAATATGGAAACAGTCAGTTTTATAAAAATAATATTAATATCTGATGAATGATAAACAGGTAAACAGTGAAGTGTTTATACTATACGAAAGAGACCTCCATACCCTCCCCCATTGTTTTTTGTTGCATTGTTGACACCGGTTATAATTGGCAGCCAACATAGAGAGCTTTGCCGTATCTGATGCGAAGCTTCTGTGTCAGATTTGAATGGAAGACTATAGGAACCCTGAGCAGTTTAGGCGGAGAGATGTTTGCAAAGTCCAGCAGGAAAATGGTTGAGTTCACATTCAGGATCTTGATTTTTATTAAGAAGGCTGGGTTTTTCCTTTCATAAGGATGTGCTGTCCACTTGACTACTAGCTGGTGGAGACTTACCAAACCATCAAGGTTGACCTGTTTCCCCTGCTGAACGCCACTAGGCTTTGGGTGATGGGCTTCCTGAATTGACTACCTACATGTGATGATGGCAGATGTGCTAAAAGATTCTGATCCGTTTGGATATACATTTTCGAATACACATGTCAAATGTTTTGGCAAAATGGGTTTTACAAAATTCCGACATTGGCTATGCCTGTTCGGTAAAGCTAGACTGGAATGTAAGCAATTAAAAATTTGAATTCCAAACGCCAAATGCACCGGAATGTCCTGTTGTATTCTGTTACTGGTTGTAACTGTGTGATTGGATTGGCAATCTTACATTTTATTTAGCGGGACATGTGTGTGCGTGTACACTACAATCGTTCTGCTGCTGAAATGAAAATGCAGAATTATTCTAGGTGATCCGTTGTGCATTTGAGCATGCTTTCATGTAAGCCTGTGCAGATTTTCCTCAAACATAGCAACTTACATAAGCAACAATGCAATGCACATTGAATAATAGCTTGAAGACACTTAATGGAACACAGCTGGACACATTTCTTACCGGCCTATGAATACTGTTGTAGTCCTCTAACAAGAAAATTTTTATTACAAATCATTTGCATTCTTGAGAGGTATAAAGGAAAAATCTTATCCCAAACTTCACAGTTGCCAGTTCTTACATCATAATCACCAACAAGAATGTTGTGTAAAGGGTAAAGTACACTTCAGATATGCTAAACAGAAGCTATTATTGATCTGATTGGTTAATGTGATTTAGTGGGTTTTCGCTTTTTTTTACTTTTTTTGATTGTTTTAGATAACAACCTTTTTTTAATTTAAATTTACATGAAAGGGTGGAGATTTTACTTTCATACCGTTATCAGTTGCTTTACAAACCACTTGAACAATGCAAATGCCTGAAGAGGCGTATCTGCCTGGCCATCACATTGATGCGTCTGGACCTTTTGGTCCATGCTAAACACTGTGTTGTAGTTAAAGGTAAAACATTTTTAAAAACCATTTAAAACCAGATACTTCTGAAACCCTCTAAAAATACATTCCAAATGCTTTCATGAAAGCTGTTGCACGTGTAGCTCTGTGTTCTCGTGCAACTGTTTGTTGTGGTGCATACCACTAATCCCTATTTGCATTCAGTAATCACTGATCATAAAATCTTTTACCTTCCTCTGAACTGCAGTGAGGTTTGCTGAAGATTAGATCAAATCTCAGGCACTTGGGATACTCAATAAAATCTGTCCAAGTTTGGGCCTAAGATATATTCAATTCTCTAGATGTATTTTCAGATACATTGTTGGTTTTAAATGCTGTGTTTTTGCTAAAAAAATGTCGGAAAAAAAATTAATCGATGGTATTTGAAAATATTTTAAATAAGTGTTTTAACCAGGTCTGTCCCTATGTTCTAAAATTAAAGTAGGATGTAGTGAATTTCTTTGGCTCCATATTGATGAACTGAGTTTAATCAACAGAATCCTTCAATTATAACGATGGTTTAGATAGCTGGCATACAAGACATCTTGTGTGTGTGTATCAACACTTCATAGTATTGTGCTGGCTTTTGTTGTGAACCCCTTAACTGTTTATATAAACAGCAAGTTTAGTAACTGATGTTGGTATCAGGTGTTAGGGGGAGAAAATGTTCTTCATAGATCTGATACTTCATAGAGCTGAGTGGTCCTGCCGTCTTGGTAAGAAGAATTACGTCTGAAATACATTTAAATGCCAGGAAGACTTACACTAAAAAATATCCTTTTAAGCAGCAGACGTTTGGTTAATAAATTGCACATAATTGTAAGGTTTGGATAATTGTAAACGCATTTGAAAAGTTTACTGAAACATGACATACTTCATGTTTTAATGATACCAGGCTTTCATCACGTTGTAAAAATGTAAAAATTCCAATAGACCGGACCATTCACAAATACAGGGAAATTATCAGCTGGAAAATGATTAATTATACTGCCAGGAACTTTAACATTTAATAATATTTATTAAGCTGTCGCGTGAGTTTGATGGCGCACATTGTTAGAATACACTGAGATTGTGTTAGACTTGTCTGATGATGTTTCTCCTTCCCAAAGTTTCAATATATTCTTATTCTTCAGATTAATTTCTGAAAAATGTGTTTAGATTGAATAAAAATGTTGTTTTGGTGTTGTGAATACGTTTGCTTCAATATATGAAATCCTGTCATCATTTTGAGTGTTTTTTCCCTAGCGATGTTTATCAGGATACCAGTTTTGTGAGGCGTTTTTTCCACTTGCACCTTTCCACTCTCAAGCAGTTTGGACTTGCAGCACATTCCTCCACAAGATTCAGCCAAATTACACCCCTGGTAGAGTGCCCTTCGTGAACTTCATATCCAGGTTTTCTAATAAGTCAAATTTTTTCAATTTTTGTATAAGTAAAAAATATTGACCATGAATATTGATCTGTCAGTAGACCCTAGATCAAGCACAGTTTGTAGCAAATTGTTCTTCTTTTCCAACTTTGGACAGCAGAAGTGCATGTAATATAGGGTTTTCATAGTTGTGAATTTAATAATGGTAATTTAAAAAACAAATCCACATATAAGTTGTCACATTCCCACTTGGCCAGTATGGTAAATCTGCTGCTGATTAATTTTGTCTTTACATTAAATAATGGCTGAAACTGTGTAAAGTCCTGCAGTGCGCGTTATTCCGGAAACCACCGGTATAGCATGTGAGGGGGTGTGCAAGCATACACGTGCTATATGTTCTCCACTTTTCCTCCCAAGGGACACCTTTGTAAATATGACATTTCCAAGGCACACTATTTTATTCTCAAAATACAATGGTGTGCTACATTCTCATAAATGTGAAATAAATTGTATTGAAGCCCATACTGCCTCCAAAACACAAGTCAAAGATGAAAAATAAACTCAAAACCATGTTTTAGCAAAACAAAACAAGATTTTATTGTTGATTATATAATAACTCGTTTAAATGATGAATTGATGCTTTACCAACAATACAGCATGTTTCATTAAATTTCACTAACCTAGCACTAACCTAAGACCAACAAGGCAATTTCACACACACACACACAGACCGACCCACACACACACACACACACACACACACACACGCTTTCAAATTAGTTGCGGAGGCTTCAGTGACAGTGGCACAAGAAATTAGTTCTACACACAAGAGCGTTTTAGGGACAAAAACCTGAAATAATGTATTGTGATTAAACCTGAAACAATGTCTTGAGATGTGGTAACCACGGTATCAGCAGAATAATTGACTCCGGCCCGTTTCTTGTCGTGGCCACATTACCACTTCAGGAATATATACCACAAGAATATGTATCCAATTTTGAAGCCGTTTTTTATGTTGAAAAATGTATCAGTTGACCAATGGTAGTGATGCTTGCGATGCTGGAATGTTAATGAAGGTCAGTGCTGTGTCCATACTCTACTGCCATGCATCGGAAAAGTGGATCCAGGATTCAGACCCATTTTCTTTTTTCCTTCTCTCTAGGACCTGAATATACTTTTGGCCTTTCGATTTTTTTTTTAACTGGCCGTCATCATGTTCTAATAAATTTATACCGAACAAGCAGTTTTTTCTTCGTGTAAAAGCGTAGCTTGACAGACATTGCTGCAATGTTTATTTACTGTTCTAATCTGTAGATTTTAGAACTAGGGTTGTGTTTCTGTACTGCCTTGATCAGGGACTCCTATGCAGTACTGGAATATGCATCTATAAATTGACATAGAGTTTAATAGCTTTGAGAAACTCAGACATTCCTCTGCAGGCCGTCGTCTAAGCTGTTGAGTGTAACACCGTCACCATGTTTGACTAACAACAAGCTCAGTTCATGAGACCCTCTAAGTGACCCTAAAATGCACAATTCCTATAAACTGTAATGGCCCAAGTGGGGGCTGATGAAGAGGGAAATTGTTTTACCGCTGTTCTGTCATACACCTTAAAATGGAGATGATGAGGAAAACGTTTTGCCATGAAAACATACAACTTCTGTGCAAATAACAAAGTTCTAATGCACAATGGTGTAAAGTCATATAGAAGGAACTGGCCTGGGTTTATTGGGGCCTTGAATTAAAGTTATGGTTGCACTTCATTCATTTTGAGCACAGTCAAGCTGTGTTTATTTCCTTAATCTTGTGATTCTCTAAGTTAATGAGAGGGCGATTGGCATTGATGTCGTCTGCTGTGCCTAGATGATCTTTCTGTAAAGTTTTAAAGCATGAGAGCGTGACACAGATTTCCCGTAGTGGCCCAGTGTTTGGCAGCCAGTTTAAGCCTTTTCAATTTATGGGCACATTCTTTTCTAATCTCCTTTGGGGGGCTATACTCCACGAGACACCTATGACTGCAAGGCAAATGGCTCTGCAGACTACAGCGCCATCTCTTCTGCGGTGAGAGGTGCTCATTGGTCCACAGACAAATGGAGACCATCTCTGAAAATCTCCTCTAGACTCGACCAAATTAGGGGTTTGCCAGTATGTCTGAGCTCCTACAAGATCTGACCTAGCTGCTCATTTCCCATTTCTCTCCTAACATTAACATTTTTCCCAGCCCTTGAGTTGGGAGAGATTATACATTTGTTATATGATGACTAGCATTATAACAAAGGAACTGGTACCCACTGGGCTGGGCATCACACTCTATGCAAACTGAGTGTTAACTAGAGTGTTTTTGGTTTTTATTCAAGAATATCTAATACTGCTGCGGTATACATGGATAGACCCATAACAGACAATATTGGCAGAACGATTATTCTGACTTGTTCCTTTGTAACAGTATTTGGCATGGTGGGTGTAAGGCTTGTGTGTTAACCTCTGTGATCTCCTGTCTCCCTTCAAAGGTCACGTGTGGTGCCATGACCATGGCAGCAGTTCCACCAATAATCCTCCTCATGATCCTCTGCCTTTGGGGAATTCATGGTCACTACCGGTCTGCTCCCAGAGTGCACCTGTCATTCAAAGGTAATCGTGGATTCTACACACACTGACGCATGCACACGCAAACACCCGTTTGTGTCAATCAACTAATGTTTTTAATTTATAAAAGATTTTTACTCTCAGTACTACTACAGAGTTTCACTCCAGATAAAACACAGCTTGCAAGACCATAAATCAAACAAGAGAATTATTCACCTATCTTTATTTTGACATTCCGAAAACACAATGTCAGACAAACTGAGATGCAGGTGGAGATATAGTCTTTGACCTCATTTATAGGATTGTATATATTTTTTCCTGAGCCTTTCGTGTTTCGTATGAGGCTGTATCGTTAAGAATGTGAATGTGTTCTGGATGCAAGGCAAGAAAATTAGTGAAATTTGTTTTGCAGGCTTTTTACCAAACAAGTTATCAAACGCACTTGATTATTAACACCTTGTTACATTTAAACCTATGTTGCAAAAGAGGCTGCTTTAAAGAAACCAAATGATTACTACAATTGGAGTCATATGCTACAATTGGGTTAGCTTAAACTATAAACACATTAAACCTAATTTAAGTCAGTCAACTTATTGGAGGTAGTGAAAGGTTGGCTCACTACCTGTAAAAAAATCTCACAGTGACATCCTGGCTCCTTGACTCTGGAGCACCCAGTGATAAAGACTTACCTACTGCCTGTAGGACCAGTGGAAAACTGGGGAGGAGTCGGAATAACAGGGTGACAAAAGGAGGGAATCGTGCAGAGAGGTGGCAGGGAGCAGGCCTTCTCAAATGATTGTTGGCGTAAGTGACAGCGAGAGCGGTTTCTCTTGTGAGAAAACAGGATAGAGGGCATCTGTGGAACAGATGTATAAATAGAAAGTCTCAGCATCAGCGCAGGGAAGCCCCCGAAAGTTAACAGAGGCCCGTCATCTAACAACCTGCTGCACACGGAGGCACAGACTCAGGCCACTTTTATCGATTTAAAAGTTGTCTCGTTTTTCCCATGCTGATAACTGGATAACATCTGTAATTGTAACTCCTTTTGATGTCATCAGCTGGACCATTTCCAAAGACACACAATGACTGCTGGAGGTATGAGGAGTACAGAACATTACACACTGCTGTAAACACCACTTGGAACTTCAGTCAATTACCTAATATAAATAATAAAAGTCAAAGTCCTGATGTGTTGTAATATTTGAATGCAACTTTATTTAATTAAGTATGACATGTAACCAGTATAAACTAAGTTAGTCCAAATTGGTAAAACTTCATAATACCAAACATGTGTTAATGACTATATAATAATAATAATAATAACAATAATAAAATTATAATAATAAATAATATCTATAATAAAAAATATGGCATCAAAAGCATGTGCTGCAGCTATGTCCAATTACTAGCAATGGAAAAAAGTTGCTCTAGTCTGAATATTGTTTAGATTAATTGTTTTGCTAATGAAGTAGAATTGTCTGTTCTGTTATTATTTTTGATCCTAAACTTTGTTGCTCAAGGTTTAATTAACGCCATAGAGTTATTTCAGTTTTAATTTTCCATAAACTCATGGGTGGTTTGTATGTTAAGTTTGTAATTTCTGGATCAAAAAGTTGCGAATCAAAGTTAGATCCAGTAGCTAGCTTTTAGTTTGTTAATGGAAGGTCTTCAACCAAGAATGTATTCTGCAAAGAGACAGCATTGCTTTGGACTTTGTTGTCTATGAAATTGTCTCTTAGCATATCATATAGTATAGTGTAAAATCCATCTGAAAGATTAAACCCTTTTCGTTACAGTGGCTTTTTTCATGGTCTTGAGTATACACAAGCACCAGCAGATTTCTCAGATATCGATGCTCAGACCACCCCTTCCCTCTTCATTCTAAGAATAGATGGGTGGAAATGTACAATCCACTTTGTTTGTTTTCCGACAGCCCAGAGATTGATTGTTCATTGTTTACAACAGGATTGCTCTTTGTTCCATGGGTCGCCCGTAGAGGACCCAATGTGTCGTGTGAATTTTTCAGATGTACTTGATAGCCCCTGCTGTGGGCTTGGTGTTGTTTTTTTCAGTGTCACTGCATGAAACTTGTCCAGGGAATTATAAGATCCTTTAGGGATTATTCAGGAACCTAAGGTGACTGGGTTATTGAACTCATGCCCCTTACACTGGGTAAGTGGAAGCTTGACATTTAGGTATGGTGTTAAGATGAAGGGCTGAAAAAGACGGATTGGAATGGCTGTGAATGGAAAATCCAGAACATCTGAATATACGTCCCCTAGTGTGTGATTACCGTGGTGGATAATTCTCCAGGAGGAGGAAATATCTCCAGTCTTCAGGGTCCTCAGTCCTGGGCGTTCCCAGGTAGTGATTGCTTGACATCTTGTGCCGCAACTGATGAATCTGGTTGTCTGGAATCATGGTCAGATTAAGAACTTTGGCGGTACTGTCCATCCATACTGCAAGTTAGGATGTGGCCCAGCACTTGTGAGGCTATACTAGGAAGAAGAGCAGAACCACACCCCCACCTTTTCCCAATGTCCTGTCACAGATCCTGCTCAGTGGGTGCTCGATGTAGTTGACCAAACATCCTGTACGTGGGTGACTTGTGGGAACATCAACGACAATACAGAGACCAATTATTTTCCACACGTCAGATTGTTATCAAACCCTCAGGATGGCTCTGCGTGCTATTTGTAGCCCATGCTTTGATTCTCTCAGTTTTGTTCTATCACTTCTCTGTCCCTCTTCCTACGTCTTTTTCCTTGTCCAAGTTGCCCCACTCCCAGTGGCAGTTAACAACAGGAAACGATGGACACTAGGACCAGATTCGTAAGGTGCTCTCGGCAAATATCGCAACATGAAAGTATTTCAGACCAGTATTAAAGTGAATCAAACAAGCTGTGTTCTTTTAGAGAATTAATGATTGCAGGACGATAACGTCCGATTTCTTTTTATGTTTGTGCATGGGGGAGGGGTGAGGTTTAAGTTGAACAGAGAAGCTAAGCTTGTTAAAATTCTAGTGATCAACATGGGGAAAAGCTTGTTGTACTGGGGGCCACTAGCCTAAGATTACAATGATTAAATGGTTTGTGACATCAGGAATTTTACCGAGTCTAAATTATTTTGTTAATTTTGTCTAGGTAATGTGAGAAAACTGGTGTTGGTAATTCCATTGTAATGAAAGTAACCTGGATAACGCTAGGGCAGAAGTCAGTGTAACGTCTGCCCTTTCTGAACCACACGGCATTTGTTTGTCCAGGGTCGGAATAAACTTCTGTGTTCACCAGTTAAGGAATACGCCGCCTGGAAACGCCAACATGCGCGACACACAGCATGTACTGCAAATACACTTGACTGCCGTAACTTACTTTGTCTGCACACTTAGCGTGGAATGATTAACTAGGTTATTTAAGTTCTCCAATATATACTGGGAAAAGTTGCATTCATGGTACGGTTGAGAATTTTATTTTGGGTTCAATCAGGTCTCTCAGAGGAAAGCACCAGGATGCTTGAGGCCAACCAAAGTCGAAGCGTTAATACGATGTGGAAATGGAGAACACTGGATATGCAATCAGAGCAATTCTCAGAGTGGAGAAATCCCATACTTTACAGGCGAAGACCAATGAGATACTTTCCATAAGCAACAAGCATTGCCAGAGAAGATTAGTCGAGAACAAAGGTATATTCTACTGACTAATCATGCCGTATGGTCTATGTGTTGTATACAACAGGGGAGGTTATTTTTTCCTTCCCTGTTTTGTAGGTAAGTTACCAAATAGGGGTCAGAAGTCTCCCTGACATTTACTGCCTTGGTTATAATGTCCAGTCTCCTTGTGCATAGATGCTTGGTTTTCTCCATAAAGCCACTTGGAACAGGATGAGAGGAGTCCCTGAAATAGAACTCCCACCCATCCCCCAGAGGGGGGCGGCATCCAGAGCCTTCTGTCGAGCAGCAAAGCCTGGAATTGTACGGATTGTCTGCATGTCACCCACACAGCTGTAGGAGAGACAGAAAGGCGGCCACCCTTCACCAGCTGATTAGCGTTCTTGGTGCCAGTGCCACATGCACACTGCAGTATTTAGGGCCAATACAGAGCCTAAAGTCTCTCACTCACAGGGAGTCATCTGCATGCACACTGCAGTATTTAAGGGAAATACAGAGCCTAGTATCTCACTCGCAGGGAGTCATCTGCATGCACACTGCAGTATTTAAGGGAAATACAGAGCCTAGTATCTCACTCGCAGGGAGTCATCTGCATGCACACTGCAGTATTTAAGGGAAATACAGAGCCTAAAGTCTCTCACTCACAGGGAGTCATCTGCATGCACACTGCAATTTTTAAGGCCAACACAGAGCCTAGTCTCTCACTCACAAAGAGTCATTTGCATGCACACTGCAGTATTTAAGGCCAATACAGAGCCTAAAGTCTCTCACTCACAGGGAGTCATCAGCGTGCACACTGCAGTATTTAAGGCCAATACAGAACCTAAAGTCTCTCAATCACAGGGAGTCATCTGCATGCACACTGCAGTATTTAAGGCCAATACAGAACCTAAAGTCTCTCAATCAAAGGGAGTCATCTGTATGCACACTGCAGTATTTAAGGCCAATACAGCGCCTACAGTCTCTCACTCACAAAGAGTCATCTGCATGCACACTGCAGTATTTAAGGGAAATACAGAGCCTAGTATCTCACTCACAGGGAGTCATCTGCATGCACACTGCAGTATTTAAGGGAAATACAGAGCTTAAAGTCGCTCACTCACAGGGAGTCATCTGCATGCACACTGCAGTATTTAAGGCCAATACAGAGCCTAAAGTCTCTCACTCACAGGGAGTCAT